>JAUZNK010038134.1:0-17645 GCA_035046665.1 Euphysa ruthae
ATTTTTGTGTTTGCTTGATAATATAAAAATATATTGATTAAGATCCTTGGATAATCGCCTATAGAATTTCCAGCCAAAATCGTCCCCTTGGCAAACACAATCTAACATGCCATTAAACGAGTTTGCAGCAAGTGAGCAGTCAACTAAACGAGCACCTGTCGCACTTTTAGCATCGCAGCTTTATCTTCAACAAACTAAACATAATTTTTAGATTGTTTGAAGAATATGAATAAAGATAAGATATAATATAATGAGAGTCATTAATGGATCATGACATATTTATTTTATCTATGGTTCCTGGTAGCCGTAGGTTAGTATGTATTTAATCTGTTTCATTTAACGCCGTTATTTTAACAGTACATCATTGCTTAGTTTCGGTTTCGAAATGGTTGTGAAACTGTGCTACCATGCTGTGACATTTAGATGCTTTGAAATTCTTAAATAATCAAAATTTGCAGAGTTTTGAACATAACTAAAAACTTGAGGATGAAAAAAAATTTTTTATAAGAAACCAAGTAAATGCTCAATTAGACAAGTTTCATGATTCTCTTAAAATTTTAAATACTGTTGGAAACGAAACTGTGGTGAACTTAGATGCTTTCACAGACTTCCTAAAACTTTCGTTACCTAAGATTGCAGATAGGTAGCAGAAATAAATTTACAGAAATTATACTGACGTTAAAAAAATATTTCTGCCTTAAGTGTCAACCATTTTGAAGAAATAATTTTGCTGATTTTGCTTGAAAAAGCTGTAGTTGTCAAAAATTTGGATAAGTATGCACAAAATCCAAAAACGCAAAGATGTCATTTGCTATTCAAATAGATACAATTTTATCTATATTGAGGATTAGTATGGATTTTATAAAATTATCTAATTGCTTAACACATCTAATTGCTTAACACATCGGTCTTTATTGAAGCTCTAAAATTTAGAAGCAATGTTAGTTATTTTGAGAGCACTTTATATTGAAATTTAAAAATCATAGATATTAGATATCAAAACACCGTCTGAGTGTAACAATATAAAGCGTTTACAAAATAATGGAATAAATATATTACTAAGAAAGGAAGTTTAAGGGGCGCCAGAGGACCCTTGAGTATATTTTGATATTTAATAACAAAGTACTAAAGGGTAACAGATTTTTTAGTCTGGGTATAATGTAAAATTTAGCATTACCTTTATTATGATTCTTATGATTACTATTTGTAAATCCATGTCAGGCGCCGAACCACAAGTTCATAATGAAAAATTCTGTACTACGAAATCACATGGTGGGTGTTCGTAACGATGAAGCCGTAATCTAATTTTGGGCGATTCGTTACAGTAGAGTTTAATTGGTGTATGCCTGTTCTCATCTAATATCCGAAATTCGTCCTATCTTCCAAATTCGTCCTGTGCCCCAATCTTTGTCCTGTGTCCCTAATTCATAATAAATGTATAAAAACATTTTTATTATTATTTTGTAGACATTACTAGAATAATAAGAGAACAATAAATTTAAATATAACGTTGACTTAACTTCTTTACGTTTTTTGCGAGCAGCTTTTGCAGCTGGAACTTTCGCAGTAAAGCGGAAAATTCTCGATATTAAGATAGTTTTTTTTGCTGACTATGCAGAAAATTTGTGCCGACATTTAAAGCGAAATTCGTGCCTAAGTCGTGCCTTAATTTTTTTATATTTTTTCTCGTCTCCCCATTTCTTTATTAAGAATATTTGAACAGTAGAGAATAATTTAATCGAGGCAAGGGATTGTGAGTTACCAAATCAAAACCAAATCAAAATTGATTTGAATCTGTCGATAAAGAATTTCATATAAACGTTAAACAAAGGAATCAAAAACATTTCATCTGAATGTTCTAAAACATCGCTTGTTTTAAATAATTAATTTCGTATCTTTAAACAAAAATGACTGTTTTATGAACTGCAAGTTAATTTACAAGTTAAAACATTTCATTATTTTAAATTGAAATATATTTTTAATTAAAAACAGTATTTTTTTTTTATTTCACTATGTGCATACGATATATGTAGTTATCCCATATATAACCATTTTTTTTTTTTTTTTTTTTTTGTATAATCTACTCTTCCAATAGATCAAAACCAAATCAAAATTAATATCAATACTGTGAACAGAGAATTTATTTCTAGTTACAGCTTTATTGTTTATTATTCAGTGTTAGCGTAAAAAAAAGTTGTTGTTTGTTGAATTCTGTTGCAGTTATCTTCTATCATCAATTACCATATACCATTTTTACCTTTGGCTTGCCAACAAGCTCGTCATGCTTTCGGAAACCTTTATACATTGATGATACCAAGTATCTTTTAAGCATTATTTCAATCGGCATGCGGCTAATTAATAGGTAGTTCATACGCTTTACATGCACAAAGCCTCAGGTTGGAGCCTGCTGTGGGTGGTCATCTTTTAATAATTTCAACTTTAAATGATCTGCCGCCATTATGATAAATTAATAAATAAAAAACAAGTAAAACATTATATCAAAAATATTGATATAGCACTAATTAGACGAATAGTGTAAAAATTTTAGAACTTCATATTGTTTTATCTCAATGCAATCTTAAATATGTTTATATATTATAATATGTATTTATATATATAATATGTATATATATGTTTTTATCAATGAATAAAATTTATTCAATCAAGTTCTATTCTCTCAGCTTGAGACTTTTTCCCAATAAATTTTCAAGACCAAATAAAAATATAGGCATTAACGCGTTAATGGGGAAGATTTTTCCAAAAGGTAATAAGCATGGATCATAGAATGCGAAAATTTCTAATCTAAAAAAGTTTTAGTCAAAATTTAGATTGACCGAACCGGAAGCAGCTTACAACAAAAGAATTTTTATAAGGTGTTACTATATTAGGTTTTAAAAAATGAAACCGATAAATGAGTATGTGGTGTTAAAAAATCCATACATTATTTTTTTAATAAGTAATATATAAATGAGGCAATGTCGCTTAAGGCTAGTTTTCATCTTTCTAGCCGATATCTTTATTTAACGCTACTTCGGTTCTGCATTCCCGACAATGGAATCTCAATTACTTATCTTACTCTTATAGCTTCAACGTCATTGAAACGCTGTTTTTTTTAATTTTTTGGGGCTATATATAACACCAAGTTGCTGCAAAAATTGCATTATGGGTGTTACTTTTTAAAATACCAGAAAACTTCAACTAATTTATTTTCCTTACTTTCTCATTCGAATGTTAACACCATTGATATAGAGGTGCACGCAACCCTTTAACCCTTCAAGCATTACATACGTAATACGTGATATTAGCTACAGCGTTTTATCGACATATAAATGACCCTAATTAACTTTCAATTTCATGTAAATATTTTGATTCAAGACCAAGTGCGCTAAATTCCAGTTAAAATCTTGAACAAGGAGCAGCTAAAATTTCGCTTTTTTAAGCATTTCTTTGATGTTGTACATCGCAAAAATGCTACGAGTTGGAGATCTTTTTTGTGTAACCGTAATTGAAAGACACACTCTGATTTTTCGACTTCAACACCAGCATAAGTAATTTTAGCATTAACATAACTCTTACTGTCGCCGTCTCCTAAAAATTTGACCTATCTTAATTTACGTTGAACAATCGATCGTTGAAATACTCGCTTCGCACCTTCTTGCTCCATACCGTCAGCACAGCAGAAGCTTGGTATTAAAAGAAACAAGTATGGGAGCTTTTCTACTGAGCATATGCTTTTGAGTTATTATTTTTTAGTTATTTTTTAGATTGCAGCCTTTACAAAATTTGGATATTCCCTCAACTTCTAATACCTTGTTACTAATGATTGGTATAGTGGCATATACGCCGTTCAACGATGAAAATCCTCTGCCTTGCCAAGTAACTTCACAGAAAACACCGATATCAACAACATCATCAGATGATTTTGCATCTTTTCGAAGCTCATTCGCTACATCCAACATGGTTTTTTCCGTAACAGTTTTTGTTATGGATGCAATCTTTTTTGATGAGTTTGAAAAATTATTCTCCTTTATTGGCTTCGGTAAACTCATCATTTTCTTGAATTTTGTAATTCCAGCGTAGCGATGCCCCATTGAACATCTGGTGTAGACTGATTTTTTATTATTATTATAACCTCTGCTACTTTGCTTTGATGTATAAAACTGGTTTATGTAATAACAGTTAGAGCATTTTCAATATAGGAGAGATGATAATCGTTTTTTCATATTACTTCGTTCTCCGATATAATATTTACACTCAGGACACAAAAGCGAACTGAAAACATCTAATAAAATGAACATATCCATTATCCGATATCCTGATATTTCACTATATTGGCTAGAAGTACTAGTAGGTGATGAATATCTTCAACTTTACGTGCAGACACAGATGCAGATAGATTATTTTCCGTTTGGCTTTCTTTGAGTAATTCATTCACAGAAGGAGCAGAAGAAGAAGTAGACGAAAAAGTATTTTATACAACGCATTTGTTTTATCAGCTTTTAACTATTATCCCCTATTATTGATTTTTTCATCAAAAACATGCAATAATCTCATTACAAATCACACAAGAGAGCATTAAAGGTAGTATATAAGAAGGATGATTAGGATTAGGATATCTTTTAGAGTTAGCTGGGGAAAAAACTATACACACTAAGAATCTCCGTGTCATAATGAACGAGGTTTTCAAAACTCTCCATGATCTAAATCCTGGTTTTATGAAAGAACTTTTTTATAATAAAAACCTTATATAAATTTACGAACCCAGGAACTACTCGACTTATCAGATAAGCACTCGAGATCTTCCGGTACAGATACAAATCTTTACCGGAGTACAACTGTGTGGAACTTGCTTAGCCACCATAAAATGAATTACACTACAAGAATTCAAATCTGGCCTGGTCCACCAAGGAGTGCATATATAAAATGTGTAAAAAACAGATTTTTTTAGTGTTAATATTTAATATCTATTAATTGTAGTTGAATTTAATTAGTTTTACTTATTTTATACTGTATTATCAAAAGATATTAAGAATTGCATATACATTAGATTCAATATTTACATTATTTACAGTAGCACCCTTCTTATTTATATTTGAAGCACACTTCTTTACATTAATTCCCTTTATTTTTTTATAATAACCAGCACTTTTCTTTACTCTAAATAATTCAAACATTTTTCAAAAAAATTATCAACTTTTAAAAGCTCTTTTTTTATGAAATATGGTGTTGACGCAATTGACACACAAATATTTATATTTCGTAATATATCAAGAAGTTTTCACGGATTGAATAAAGCTATTTTTAGGAGCCTTCTGGCAAGGAAAAAGCTTTTTTTGGACTCTTAGATGCGTTGCTATGCCTGTTGCTAGGGATATAAAATTATAGAGGGTACATAGAAAAAAGAAAGGACTTACGTTCAAAGTAATTGTTTATAGTGTGGTTTCTTGGAATCTATTGGTTTGAAAATATATAAAAAACATAAAAAAAAAAAAAAAAAAAAAAAAGTTTTTGAATAAAATTAGAGGGGTTGGGCCCTTAATAAGCATTCAAAGATTAAAATCTTCATATTTTTTTATTTTAGACGGGACGGTGTTCATTGTAGATCATGAAAAACAACCAATCTTTGTTCCAGATAATGGAAACACTTGGTTTGAAAACTTCCACAAACGTCACGAAGATACGCCCCCTCCTACAATAGAAGAAGACTTAGTACCTGTAGGGAAACCATTTGTTCCAGAAAAGCATTCACTCTTCCGATTTTTTGATAAAAACATTGGCAAAGATTTCTTTGCGCCAAAACAACTTGAAGGGCAAACAAACTATAAGAAATCATCCGAGGGCATGAATAAAAAAGATTCTATGTTAGATGATGAATCGTTATACGGTGTACGTCTAACAGGAGATTTGTCTGGATTAGCTTCCGAAGATGTACCTCCGTTGACAATGAAGTATCGCAAAGGGAGCATGAGCGTAGGTAAAGATGGGGACACATTAGAAAATATACCAGCTCCCCCAAATGTTCACCTCATAGAGTCCGATCCACATCAACAAGAATCGCATCAAATAACTAGCGAAGCTGTTGGGAACACTGTAACAGTTAATCAACCATCTGGTTACCCAACAAATATCAACCCCCAAGTTGAGGATCCATTACCAACATCTACTGTTGAACCAATAGGTAACAGTGTATCTATATCCCAAAATATTCCCGGTAATTATATTTCACCAGATGCCACGAGACTTGGTTTAGTAACCACAAATGTAAATACAACCCCAGTTCCAGTAGATACATCGCTAGAGCAAAGTAGTCCTTTAAAAAACCCAGCACAGTTATCAATCAACCCGACAAACATTGAAAGTGGGGTATCATCCATTTCCCATTCAATAAGTAACCCAGCAGTTATTGAAACACATGACGTTTCAATTGATTATAAACAAAACGATGGTGCTAATTCTCTAATAAATAACCCCAATAATATGAAACCTATACATATATACGCAAATTCTGAAAAAAGTGTCGCAGATGCTGTAGGTTCATTGACTCAAAAACTGCCAAACCAACTAACCACAGCAGCAAAACCCATAAAATCTGTTGAAGGAATTCCCATAAATGAAGCAATTAAAAGCGAGAAAGAAATAAATTTAGACAATAGGTTCGGTGATTCTTACCCTAACAATGTAAATAGAATTACAAAACAAAATCCAAATGTTGAGGTATCAAAAGCAGAAAATCATGTAACCAGCTCCATAAACTCATTACAACAAAAGCCATATCACCATCATCAAATAACTATTGACACTGATACCGGTGAAATCGTTCATGAAGAATCAACGGATGAAATTAAGGTTCATTCCCCTCAAAATGTTAAAATCCATAATCAACCAGTTCCTCATACAGATTCTTTACATAAACAGAGTCCTTTACTTGATGTCAAACCACAACCAGTTGATACGGCAAATTCTGACTTGATCAAAGAAACACCTATTAAAGAAGACCTTAAAACAGTTAAGGAAATTCCAACCAAAGAAGTTGAAAATATCAAAAATTTAGTTTTACAAGATAAACACGATGAAAAGGTGTCACCTGTAACAAGCAAAATACATCATAAGAAACTCCACCGAACTGTATCGGAACTCTCACCAACAACAGCAGATGCTGATATGCCTGGTGGCGAACACGTAGAAAGTCAATCTGACGACCACAATGCAAACGGTCGTTTAGATGCAATGTCATCTCATGAACAAGAGCAGCACAGTCTTCACCATACCCCACATTCACACAGTGCACATGCATTAGAAGACTTAAATGAAATTTTAAACACAAACAAGCTCCATGCAGATGAAGAAGAAGATAATGAGAACATTGATGAGCTAAACCTACCACATAACATAATTACTGGGAATCAACCAGTAGATTTAATTTCAAACCATGATGATTTAGATTTTCAAACACCCAACGAAGGTGCTGTTACTGAACATAAGGCCAATCATCATAAAGTCATTGATACTTCTGGTGCTAAAATTAAGCACAGAATTAAACAAACGGATGCTGCGACAGACGACGACACTCATACAGAGTTAACAGATGACGAATCAAAAGAAAAAGATTCACCTTCAGTACATCTTGATGAAATAAAAACTTTAGTTGCAAAAAAACTGGCAGTTAGAAGGGCTGCAGCTCAATTATCACATAAGAAATCAAAAACAACGAAACATGCTCATAGGCGTCATGAAACGAACTTTCCCAATGAGGTAACATCCAATAGGCATCCTAGTGACTATCAGCCGTTAATTAACCAACTTTATGATGGGTTAGCTAGTCCATATCAACCCGAAACATTTTTCAACACGCATTCTAAGAGCCATCACAACAAGCTTCATCATAATAACGTTCATAATGTTACTGTAGGGGACGAAATTGACGAAAATATAGAAAGCGATGCTGGTATCAATCATTTTGTCAATAAGCACCATAAAGAATTAGAAGATGAAGAAATAATAAAACCAAAAGCAAAGGAATATCACATTCACAATCATGTCCATAATGAGCAGCATATTCATATACATAAAGGTGACACTCATCCCGGGGAAAAGGGTGGCTTTCGATATTTACGATTACACAAAATAGGGACTGTTGACCATGATCAACATAAAAGTCCTCAAAACGTAAATTTGGTGTCCGAAAACGCAGCAATGAGAAACACTAGCGATAATGACTCTGGCGAAGATAAATATCAGAAGTCAGATGAAGATGAAAACACTGATAAAGAAGCGATGCAATTATTAAAAGATTATGCAAAATCGAAAAGAAAGAACCACGGCAGCGACTTTAACTCCACTTCGGACGAAGACGAAGGTTCGCGATACACTGAAGCTGATAATCCTGACAGTAATCGTGATAGTGAATATACTTCACAGCGATCAGAGTTGAATATTAATGCAATAGCTAAACACAAAGTAACAAGTAAAATCAGCGACACGCTAGATGAGGATGATGATGATCCTGATAATACTGATAACGATAACAGCTATAAAAAATTAGTTGATAAATTGAGACACACAAAGAATAAACAACAGGCCTTTTTACTTCCTGCTGGCGAGGATAGTGATCACAAACATGTTGATGAGACTGAACCAGAAGAGGGGGAAACATTGGAAAAGAGACATCATAAGAAGCGAAAATATTCCTTTGAGCCAAAAATCAGAAAAGCTAAGGAGGTAGTAGAACCCACATACATGTTACATGGAGATCCTCATGGAGATGGCTTTGGTTCGGCTGTGATTGATGGACCCTCTGAGCTTGGCGGTGGAGAAAATGTGGGAAATACAGGAGGCGCTAGTTTATCTTTAAGCACAAGTGGTGCATCTAGTGCAATGTATCTACCAAAAAAACCATTACATGAGGAAATGCCGCAAGGCATTGATGGTGATAAAAGAGACTTGAAAAGAACTATGACAAACGAAACCAAACTTAAAAATTATAATAACGAAGAGTCTAAAGAATCAAGATCAAAATCTGGAAATGAATCTGTAAAGAATGATGATGAAGGTAACTTTTCATCCTCAGATATTTCAGATAGTAATAAGAAATACGGAGAAAATAAAAGGTCGGGGAATAATTGGGAAAAAAAAAGAGAAGAAAACAATAAAGATTTTAAAGGAAAATCGGAGAATGATGAAAAACAAACCAAAATAGGAAGAAAAACCTTTGAATCTTTACTAAACAGCAATGAAAAACAAAGTGATGAAGAAAACATTAACACTACTTCATTTTTGAGTAATAACAATGTAAAGATCAAAAATAATAAATCTTCTAAATTGATCTCAAAAAATGAAGAAAATCAAAAAAATGAGGGAAATAGTAAAACTTCGTCACTTGCAAATAATGAGGAAAACGGGAAAGAGAATGAAAGTAAAATTTCTGAATTGAACACCAATATTAACAAAAATCAAAAGAACAACGTCGGCGATAACAAAACTCCTTCGTCAGTTTCAAATAGCAAAAATGGTAAGTACGAATCACATTCAAAAAGCGACAAAAAATTTGAAAACAAAGATAACAAAAATTTCAAAGTTGACATTAACGAAGAAGAGAAAAATAAAGAAAATACAAATTCTGAGTCGCTCTTAGATGGCGATGAAAGAAAAACGAAAGATGACACTAAGGAGTCATTATCGAAACCAGGAAGTGATCAAAATAAAATAAAAATAGAAGATTCAGAAAATGTTAACACAACAAAACAAGATTCTGAAGATCACTCAAAAATTGTAGACAGTTCTAAAGAATCTGACTCTGCGGAGGAAAAAAACAAACACCTCACTAAATCAAAATTAAGTGGAGATGGTGTAAATAATGGAGCACAAGATGATATAAAAAAAAATTCTAAAAATTCTGCCTATGATGATCCTATTAACTCCTTGAATAAATATCTAGAAAACGAAAATTTATATTCTGCTAATAAATTGATGAAAACCGCAGATTCGAAAGATTCACCTACTAACAAAAATGATGAAATTGAAAAGAATGACAATGAAATAGCATCTAAAGCCAAAAAATATACTGCTAAAGAAGTAGATAATACAGATAATAAAAGTTCTGAGGAAGAGAAAAACGAAGAAATTAAATCGGATGAAAAGTTAGATGAAATGAAAGAAAAGTCTATAGAGAAAACTGCTTCAAATAAGAAAGAAGAAACCCTTGAAAAAGCGTCATCCAGTGAAGGTAAACAAGAAACGGATAACATTAAACAAGATAACGAAAAGAGCAAAGAATCACACGAACATGGAAAAACTACAAAAGGATCTGATAAGAATGTTGAAGATAAGTTTGAAACTTCTGAGTCATATAAAAATAAAAATGTAAGCACGATATCTCGTGAAGAAAATGGTGATAATAACGTATCTGTTAAATATAAAAACATGGAAGATAAGGATAGAAACAGAAAAATTAAAAACAAAGAAGAAGCTTACAAGAATATATCTCATAATGACAATAGTAACCAGTCTACATCTCAAATTCAAAAGGACACTAACAGAGTTGATGATAAAGAGATTTCTGCATCAAAAGATGCCAAGAATAAAGGTTTAAATGTTACTTCTCCTCAAGAAGATTTTAAACGGAAAGGACAGGAGGAAAACAAGATAAAATCTGAAAAGGAAGTAGATACTGAAGATAAAGACACCCAGACAGGTCTCATAAAGGACGAGAATAAAAGATACAAAGAACGTAAAATAAATGATCAATTAGACAGCAAAACTGAAGAAACAAAAACTACTGATAAAGAGAGATCAAATGAAAAACCTGAGGAAAAATCTAAAAAAGATTCAAATAGGATATCAGAGCAAATATCCGATAAAAGTGAAGATAATGTTAAAAATAGTACAAATATTGATCAAGAGCAAGAAATCGATAATAAAAATCAGTTTAAAAATATACTCCAGTCCACAGCAAATGCATCGACTCTATACCCTTTAAATACAAAGGAAGCTAAAATACAACAAAAACCATACGCACTAGCTCCTTTGCCGATAAAATTGAATGTCGACCATGAAAACCGCTTGATCTCGTTTATACAGCAAAATCTTACTAAAAACACCTCAGTGCTACACTCACCAGAATTGAAGCAGCTAGCCTTTGGCATTGTTAACAAAGTAAACATGACTTCATCTAATAGAACGGCTGCAGCTACTGAAATACTAAATAATGGACCGAGAGAGTTCCTAAAAACTAAAAAAACAGATGAAGAAAGTTATAATTTACTCCATATAACACGTGACCATTCTACAATGTTTAATCAACCACGTGAGAAACCGTTACTATTGTCGAATATCAAAGAACATCTAATGAACATCGATTTAGATGGAATGAATTCTCTAGAAAGTAAAATTCAAGGAATGAGTTTTCAGATGAACAAAATGGATGAACCAGGACTAAAACTTGATCTCGATACAAAATCGACAAAGTTTCCTATACCAGATCATCAGCTTACCCTGCCGTTATTAAATCCCGGTCATCCTGACGATATCAACGGCGTCAAAAATAATAAAAATAAAGCAAGTAATCGTTTTAATGTTTTAATGAATCCAGCTCCAACTCTACCCCCAATGATGTCTAATGCTGGCTTGATACCACAGGCTCCAAAAACTGAAAAAGCCTCTGGAAAGAGTATCATTTCAAAACGTCAAACGATGAAATTAACAGAGCAAGAAAATGAGCTGGAACTCCAACCTTTCTTTATTGCTAGTCATATAAACGATTTGTCCTTAAATTTGAAAAAATTAGCAAAAAAACGAAGCCAGTATCCTCGTGATCAGTTCGGATCAAATTATTTTAACGAAATGCAAGCACCTGATACTGTATTGCCGATAAATTTTGGAAAAAGAACGCGTATATATCAAAGCGAAAATCCCAAACATAGTAGAAACAATAAATGGGGTAACATATTTGCTCCAGTAAACAAAATGAAAAGTCGTAAACAAGATATACTGAGCTTAGCAAATTATCGTAAATTGCACAACGCAGCTGGGCATAGTCATTTTAATAGTTATATGCATCAACGGCCTGGTGTAAATATATACATAAAGCGTAAAAGTAAGATTCAAAAGCCTGCTAATAGTGGCAACAGTAAGCATACCCAAAACAAAAATGACAATTCTAAACGAACTTTTATAGAATCGCCCAGTTATAACATGATTCAAAATTTTATTCGGCAGCTAGCTTTTGATTTTGATAAACCAAAACATCGGCGACGGGTTTTGTCTTTAAAGCGCAGCGTCGATGCAACTGGTCGATGAAATATGGCATGGAGCACAAATATTCCAAATTTCGATGACCAAATCTACGGAATGTGATTAAAAGAAAACATTCAATCAATAAAAAAAAAATAAAGCGCTGATAAATATTCAAAGCGAATATAAATGATAATGATCTAGTTGATATATTCTTAAATCATGACTATTTCAGAACGCTTAAAGCAATAATGTTTCACATTCAACTTTTTAAATAAACCGTCCAAAATTATAGACACAGTTAATCGAAATAGAAGGTGATATTTCATAAAGGTCTTATTTTATTTGATTGTTATAAATTTTAGATTTCAGTCAAATTTAGTATCAAAGAGGGTATAACCAATAATATTTTTAACCTCCGTAAGCGTTTTATAAAATTTCCAAAATTTATTTTGGGTTTAAAGGAGAATATGAAATCATTTTTACCTCGATAGTGATGTTTATTTATTAATTTCACTTGCAATGGCGACAAATCCACATCGGATATTTTGATGAAATAGAAACTTTTCTTCATTTTTTATTATTTTCATTTCTTTATTAACTTTATAAAGCTAATTGGCATTTCTAACAATTTTTTCCATTACGAGCAGTTAGATACAGATTTTATCTACAAGTTGCGTATTTAGAGATATACTTAATACAGATTAATACTTAGATTATTTACACAGACTTTAAAACCAAAACTCCATGACAAATGAACTCATTTGTAATATTTTTATTAGACATTTCTTCGTTCTAAAAAGCTTCTTTAATTTATAAATTTAAAAAGATTTTAGAATAGATTTAAGAAAATTTCGAAGAAGAAGAATTTATGGCATATATAAAAAAACAGCTAAAACAATCAACGAGGGAAATTAGTTTTGCTAATTGAAACACACCATTACCTAGAGTTTTATCTATAATTATTTTATATCTTTTGTTTTATACCAACAAAATGCTATGTATAAAAGTTTAGCACTTATTTCTCATTATTGTAATTAATAATTCCTCGGAATAGTTGTAGTCGTTAAAATATTTTTTTTATGTTACCAAAAGTTTATTGATGCTTTTAACACTGCTTGAACTTTCTAAAGTCATAATTTTGGGTGGTTGATTTAAAGTTACCTCTGGACACTATTTGATTAGATAAAATATACATCTAAGACTTAAAAGGATGTCCAACCATTTTTATATGTTTGGCTCAGAATAAAGTCCTTCCGAAGTTGAGTACTCTGTGTTGTTATTTCATTGGTAAAGCTTATTTCGATGAGACATCACAGACCTTAGGCCGATGACATCACTAACCTATGACAAATTTTAAAAGTTTTGCTATTGTTTAAGAAAAGTATAATAGACTGGAGTATGTTAGTATAGACTTGCAATTGAGTAAATTGTTTTATCATTATATCAAATAATTTTCTTATTATCTTTACCCAGACGGTTATAATGATTGCCAAATAGCAATTCATCCTGAAATACATTTTTCAATTTTAAGTTTCTAATGAGAAACCTTTCTAATGAGAAACAAAATTTAACTATTTAAAATTAGGATAGGAATTAAAAAGCGTAATTCAATAAAAGGAGACACGCTATTGAGCAACATGACAGCTAATCGAATAGATTTTTAAAAGTTCCATTAAAAGTAATTAAGAATAATATTAAATAAAGATAAATTTGCTAGAAATTCGCTGTTAAAGTTTATTAACAAAACTCAGTAATTTCTATCCATAAGTATTTGAAGAGCCTAGTTGAAATATATCGAATATAGTCTTATTACCAAGAGAATCGTCCTTTGCTTACCATTAAAACTATTTAAATGATTTATTTTCAGGCTGTGCTTTCTCGATAAAACTAACAAAAATATTGAGCACGCCTTTTGATATGTCTGCATTTCCCAAATTTATGGTATTATACAGAAATATCTGCATAGGCTAGTTTAAAAAGCTTACGCAGAATTTATATGATACTGTTTTTTAATTAAACGACAATAAAAGAGTAAATTTACGGTTTTGTAATGGCACAACATCTTTTTAAATACATCAGCCACAGAAACAAAGGCAAAATATATTTCTTTTACATCGACATGGCACATGTCGTAGTGGAATTAGATTAACCAGCAGACACGTTATAAAGCAACCAGCAGACACGTTATAAAGAAGTATAGTAAAAATCATTGGTAGTTCTTAACTTATGGTAAACGAACCATAATCATTTCAATCTGCTTATATACTTATATTTTCTGATTTATTACCCACTCACTATCTAATTCCTATTATAATCAAAATTTGCTGTGCGAAGCTCATTATAATTCAGTTGTTGTTTCTAAATTCTTAAAGTTCAGTCAACCATTTCAAATTATCGCCTATAAAGTTGTCTCCCTAAACGCAGTTAAATTTAAATTCTTTTAAAGAAACTGCAACACAAAAATTTTGTCATGAATAAAATTCTTCTTGACTTTTCTAGCGTTTTGAAAGTTCATCTTTCAGCTTTCACACATGTAATTTCATAAGTTTGAATAATATATACTTACAATAATTTCTCTAAATGTCTGAAACTCCTTGTTATGTAAGCAAAAAACCTATAAGTTATAAACATCACAATCTACAATGTAACAATTGCAATATTTGGGTTCATAAAAAATGCAACTAACTTAAGGATAATAATTTTTTTTTTTTTTATAAATTCAATTTCTTTTTGCTTTTTTAGCATATGTATAGATGATTTGCATCCATTTAGTAAAATTACTGACCAAGAACTTAAATTATTAAATAATAACGATAAACTTATTCATCTAGATGAGCTTTTACCTGATCTAAACATTCGACCATTTATAGAAAATATTAAATAGTTTAATGAAAATTCATTTTCTGTTTTTCATATGAATATTTCTTCCCTTAATGCTCACTTACATAAGCTTTCTACGATGCTTTCTTTACTAAATTTGTTTTAGTGTAATCGGTATAACAGAAACTTGATTAAGAAAAGATATAGGTGAAACAATACCATTGTCAATTGAAGGTTTTAGTTTTGAGGATACTCCAATAGAGGCATCGTGCGGTTTATCTCGTTATGGCGACATTCACCACGGAGACAATCACCCCAGACCAATCACCACCGGCAACAATAACCTCTGGCGACTTGACCCCAAGAGAAATTAACCCCCTGGTTAATCCCCAGAAGGCAATAACGGTAACAACGATCGTATTTCGCCATCAAGTTTATGCTTGTGATGATAATTTTTAGATAATTGCGTGTTAATTATACTTTATCACATAATTAAAACCTGTGACAATCTGTTTCAAGTAGGAAGAAAATCTTTAATTAATAATGATTAATAATTGCCTGTTAATTAGATTTTGTCGCGTATAAAACCTGTGACGATGTGTTACAAGTCAGTTTATATCGTTCTGCATTAAATGTAGAAATCTCACGATCAACGCAAGACTGAAAAAAAAATATTAGCTGTTGGATACGCGTACGCGAAGAAGCAGAACTTGGCGAATGGACGATCAAATAATATTTACGATGAATCATCACCATGCACCGGATCCTGCACGCAATGTTATCATCCAAGTCTCAGTAGCGATGAAACGACGCGCAGAAACAATATTTGATGGAACACAAGCTGTTATTGCTGGATTAGTGGCTGGTATCGATGCAGCTGTTGCCGCTCAATTTCCTGCCGTCAAATTGACGCATCTTAACATTTAACGAGAGAATAATGCGGCTAATAACAACGTGTTTGCAGTTCCACAAACCAGAGCTACTATTCCTAATCCATTGCCCCAGGAATTCAAAACGACGAATAATGAAGCGCCCTTTCTTCGATGGGACAGTGGTGATCAAGATCAAGAATTACAAAACAATTCCGTGTGGTTTTTAGATTGCTTTTGATAGCGTTCCATTAATCTATGGTCAACTGGTTACGATTCATACTTTGGTTTACGGTATAAGCATCCCTTGTGTATACACTGTCTTGCCTGACAAAAGTCAAACAACTACACCATGATGTTCCATGAACTAAGAAACATCAACGACATCAATCTTCAAACACGCACGGTTTTAATCGATTTCGAGTTGACGATAAAGAATTCTTTAAAAGCGGTGTTCCCCGGAGTGATGACAAAAAATTGTTTCTTTCACTTATCTCAGAATATATGGAGAAAAGTCCAAGCGAATGGGTTACAAGAACGATATCAGTAAGAATCCGCTTAAGTTGAACAAGTTGGGCAAATCGCAGCCCTTGCGTTTGTTCCGGAGAACGACATTCAGCGGTGTTTCAATATTCTCTCAAGATCTGGAGGTTATAATTGACTATATTGAAAAATATTATCTAGGCGTGTGGCGCCGAGGTCGTTTCCGTCGTCCGCGATTCCCATACCATTGGTGGGGCGTGCTCGATCGTGTTCAAGAAAATTTTCCAAGAACCAAAAACTCCGATGAAGTTTGGCATAATAGCTTCAACGGCCATGTTGGTTGTTACCATGCAAATATATAGAAATTAATCGGAGTCATAAAACGCTACGATGATATTTCTGTGGTAAATTTGGTTAAGATTCTTGAGGGGAATCCACCAAAGAATCCGAATCCTGTGCTTGAGCGTGTAAACGCCAACATAACGACTGTAGTGGCAAATTTTGCAAATCGGGCACTGTCTGACTATTTGCGGGGTATTGCTCACAATATAAAGATATAAAGGAATTTTCATTTATGCATGTCAAACTTAAAGGATTAACAATGTGTGTAAATGTGGTAAATGTCAGCAGGGGTTATTTTCATCAGGGTTTAATGTCTCCAGGGGTTATTGTCGCCGTAGGTGATTGGTCTGGGGTGATTGTCTCAAGGGTGAATGCTCAGGGTTTAATGTCATAGAACCGTTGATCTCGTTTGTATATCTTTAACAATCTTAACTATAAACCCAGAGATAATCTTCGTCTAGATAAATCTCGCCATCTTGAATCGGTTTTTGTGGAAATATTTTTCCCTGAAAAGTCTAACTTAGTTGTTTGGCGTATATATAAACTTCCTTGTCTGTCAATAAGTGAATTGATCTGTTTTCTCCATTGTTACTTAAAATAGAAAAATGTAGTCCTCTTAGGAGATTTCAACATTGATCTGATTAAAACTAGCAGTGATGCTGATACTCATGTGTCTTAAACCTTGTTTCATCACATAATCTTCTTCCTTATATAACTCTTCCTACACGAGTGAATGATAGATCTCAAACACTTATCGACATAAATAGTATATCAGGAAATTTGACAGCTGCTATTTCGGATCATCTCCATCAATTTTATATTCGCCCTGATTTTAATAGAAACTTTATTCCTCGAAAACATAATTTATTGAGAAGAAATCTTAAAAATATTGACAAAACC
>JAUZNK010038145.1:0-17644 GCA_035046665.1 Euphysa ruthae
TATATACATGTGTATATATATATATATATATTTATATTTATGTGGTTATAATTATAGTTAAGTTATATTTGAATAGTTTAAGCAGGGTCGATTTGTTCTTCACTTGATTTGTTTTGACTTGTTCTTCACTCAGGATCAAATGCACTAAGCGGAAACCTCATTTTTCATTTAAAGTTAGTTTCAGGGAGTTCTCTTTTACTTACTAGTCAATACAGATTACTCTCATGGCAAAAATGCTTAGTGAAATTAAGTCCTTTTAACTGAAATTTGCTACTCACAACAAAAAGTCTAATAAATGTTTTCGGCTGCACCTAGACCATTTTAACGGCACATGATTTAACAGGGACCATTGTGACGACATCATGTGAGTAAAAAGGGCTGAATTTATTCCACAGTTGTTATCAGACCCAACATGAGTCATTCCTAAACTAAAAAAAGAAAATTAGATTTTATATATGCTTTTATGTAGACTACGACAAAAAAAAAAAAGAAATAGGGTTAAACCATGAATGATTTGTCTATCAATATATTAGGGTTAGGTTAGGGTTGGTCTATCACAAATGGTAAGCTTTATACCATGTATAAATTGCATTTGCATTTAAATTTGGCGCATGCGTAGTTGAAGGACGACGTAAGGAAGACGCAATTTAACCTTTTCCAAACCCATTGTTATCAGAAATATTACGGAGTTAATGGTGTAAGCGCGGCTTTAAGTGTTTAAATGTTCTTAATTAAAAAACTTGTATGTATTGAAATTCAACTTACGTATGCCCCAGTTCATGAGCAATCGTCCAAGCTGTATTCAAGCCGATATCCTCTACAACAGCACACTTTCTGTTTTTAGTGCAGGCCCCTCCAATATATGCCAAACCTATAGTCCCACATGGTTTGTCCGAGTCTGCACAAACGTCTTTCCTTAGAATAAAAACGATTCGAACTATGTCCAGTAATATATAAGATATTAAAGGTCAATGAAACTATGGGATTACCAGAGAAAATTGCAGATCAAGCGCTTCATGTACAAACCAGGTTTCGCCAAAATTCTTGCATATATCATAAATAACATCCCTCGGGAAAAATAAAATTCTATTGGTTAAAAAATCTTTTGGGAGAAATGAAAAAACCGTTATGTGTAAAATTTGTAAAGATTTAAAATGATTGCTTACTAAAATCAGTTAAAACTATCAAAATATCAAATAAAAATATACATAGTAATATAATGTTGTTGCTAAGCAACTTAGTAACAACAACCAAACTTAAATTTTAAAGAATCCATATAAAACAACGTAAACAATTTTCAGCTACGACAGTAAATTAAATAGACCACGATTTCCTACAAGAAAATTCGTAAATGCTAAAAATAGGGTTCTATTTATTTGTTTATCAATAAGGTGGGAAATTTCATGACTATTAACATAAATTAACATAAATTAACATAAATTAACATAAATTAATCTATAAGTTAATACATAAACTACACAGCATACCTGGTGAGAAGTAAAGCAACATCATAACTTAAATTTACTGCATCGGAATTTTCATTTTGTTCCAGTCCTTGTAAAAATTGCCATTCACAGAAGCTGAACAAAGTCTTGTCCCCATTGTGCGATATATCGAGACCTTTCTAAAATCATATTCATACTTTATTTTAATGCTGACATAAAAGTTGACTTGAAATGGAATGTAGTTCCTACAGCAGTTTTATGTTGAGTTGCTTTTATTTTAGACAAATACCTAGCCTATGGAGCTACCTCATATCCAAAGTACCTATCTTCATGTGAAACAGTTCAATATCACAAAAATATTCTTTCAACCCTTAAATTCAATAAGTATCTTTTAAGTTTGCTGATAAACTTGCCGACTGTTTTGTGCGTTTGGCACACACTTCCTGCCGCCTCTCGGATGTACCACGTTAATACCGTTGCTAGTAACTCTATACGGCCACGTACTAAATTGTAGATATTATCCCTGTACCTAATAACCCTAAAGTTAATCGCATTTAAAATATCAAAGAACCTTGTAATCAAATCCTAAACGATTTATTCAATATTTCTCTTCTTTCGTGCTTTTAGTACAGCTAGCATCTCTAGATTTTATCGTTACTTACTTTTTCCTCCATTTATTTAAATATAAGCTTAGGTTTGGATGCTCTGCTATTTATAAGCAATATTGTTTTTTTATTTTACAATGATAAGGAAAAATTTCCTGTTCACAGATATCTTTATCGGAAAGGATTGTTATCTTGCATTCTACTATTGGGTGAACAAATAAAATAAATTACTCACAGGATCATTGTAGAGTATAAGAATTTTTGAAACGACGATATTTATCGTAGCACCCAGACTCGGGTCATTGTACATGTCAGAAACCTAAAATAGGGCAAATCGGTGCTGAAATAGACTTTTTAACTGAGCCTATACAACGGAAACAGGTGGAGTTTTAATGTTTAAATCCATTATTGGGACGTTTAAAATTAATTTAAATCTTGTTGCCTGCTTATGCATTTGGGCAACTTTTTTTATTGACCTGGAACTAAAGTACCCAAAATTTACACATTTTTTATCTAAAAATATACCTAATTTTTTTTTGAGTAATATAGCCATGTTGCATTTAATTTTTTAGAGAATTTTATGGAAAACCTAAAACTAAGTTTAATTTGACCCTCACATGTGACATGTCACATGTCACATGTCACATGACACATATAGCCCTAACGATTTCTAAATGGGAAAATTACAGTAATTAAAAAAAAAAAAAAAAAAAAACTTATTTTTAAAAAATGGTTGATTACACTTTGTGAGCTTAACTAAATATACTAAAAGATTGCAGAAATTTTTAAATTGGTAAAGACAAGTATAGTCAAAGTATGAGAAATACTCAAAGTGGGAAATACTCAAATAAGTTTGATACTGATACAATTTACTTACTGCATACACCTGCCATGAATTTAAAATTACAAAGAAATAATGTTATTGAGATTTAGAATTAGTATTCTTGTTTAATATTTGGCTTAATTTAGATAAATTTGGTTATGTGTTTTAATTATATTACAGAAACTAATAACGTGTGTGTGTGTGTGTGTGTTTGTATTTTCAGAAATGTACTCGAGTGTTCTAATACCAAAGAATATTCTTCAGTGAAATTGACAGAACATCGAAAACAAAAAACAGAAGAGTCAATTTTAAAACGTAAAAATGAATTACACATTCACATTCTCCAATCAGCATATTTCTTATCATAAAAAATGTTATCATATACACCAAAAGATCATATTGATCGTTATTTAAAATGGGAACAAAAGGAAGAAGCTATTAGCTCAGATACTACCAATAAAAGAAGTAGACGGTCCTTATCTAAAAAGTTTGATTAAATTTATTGATACGTGGTGAGTCTTGAAACGTTGTTTTTGACAAGAAACATCCAAACAGGTCGATGAAAAACAAAGGTTTTGTTTGGAGAACTGCCGGTCGTGGAAAAGGAAAAACTACTTTTAAAGAACTACTTTTGCAGGTGAAGTTTTTATTTAAAATTAATTTCAAAGTTGTTAAGTATTAGTTAGCCTTTTGTTTTAGTGTGCAAAATGTGTTTTTATCAAGAAATGTCTATACTAAGATATTTTGTTTTATCTAGAAATGCAACGAACGAGGTGATGCACAGGGTGATATGGTTATGATAAGATTTGAAGGTGCGCACAGTGACTTACATTTTGCTGATGTTAGGTGACTCTACTTCTTTTTGATATAATGTTAACACTTTAAGAAATAATAAACTAAAATGATTTACCTTACCTACTTTATATATGTTCATGCTTATTGATAAAAACATAGAAAGAAAAAAAAACCAAGGAAGCGTGCATGCGCATAATAATGGGCACTGCACACATTAAGAATGGATGTATTTCTGTCATTAAACCCTAATTTATAATTACTAGACTAATAACTTTTTCATCTAATGATTTCAAACTGTTTGTTAACTTTTTTATACAAGAATGTAGATCTTACCTAACTTAGTTTAACTCTGTCATGTAACAGGTCTTATCGCGAAAATATTTTAAAAATTGGTTTAAATAAAGTCAGAAGTGAAAAACTCTCCTTATTCCAATAGTGAGTATGAAATTCTGGACTCAGAAAATTTGTTTGATGAATGCAGTAGTACACTCTTACAACTTTTGTCCGCGGTGTCTCCTAACCTCAAAAATAGCAACAGTAGGCGGTATCATCGTTAGTATAGTTAAAAAGAGGCAAACACGACTGCAACTGTCGCTCGGAATCTTAGCACGAGAGAAAAAACTAATTGAGCATTTGCACGACTACGGAACTAGTCGACTCAGTAAATTTTTTTGATGAATGCAGTAGTACACTCTTACAACTTTTGTCCGCGGTGTCTCCTAACTTCAAAAATAGCAATAATAGGCGGTATCATCACAAGTATATTTACAAAGAGGCAAACACGATTGCAACTGTCGCTCGGAACTTTAGTACGAGAGAAAAAACTAATTGAGCATTTGCACGACTACGGAATTAGTCGACTCAGAAAATTTGTTTGAGGAATGCAGTAGTACAATCTTACAACTTTTGTCCACGGTGTCTCCTAACGTCAAAAATAGCAATAATAGGCGGTATCATCACAAGTATAGTTACAAAGAGGCAAACACGATTGCAACTGTAGTTCGGAATCTTAGTACGAGAGAAAAAACTAATTGAGTATTTGCACGACTACGAATTACTTCGACTTACCAAGAAACTCTATAGTTTAAAATATCTGCTGCTGTTAACAGTGAAAAACAAACAACAACGGGTGAGAAACTTAGTTGGTCTCGTTCAGCGCATTGTTGATAAGTTTTATGCTGATATACCCTCGCAAAATGGTCGGAAACAAACATATGGCCTTGTAACAATTATAACCCAACCAACTACAGTTGTTAAAGCAATTCATAAGAAAAAATTCCCACGGTTATAACCAGTACAGTTAAAATGTGTTAAACTTAAAGACACAGAAGTTAGATTTTACACAGGACAAAAGAATCCACCAATGCCACACGCATTTAGCAACTATGGAGTTTTTCATAAAGGTTCTATGTCATCAATTTGTTATTCTTTTAAACAGTAAATGTGATAATTTTAACTTTATAAAATCGAATGTTAATACTGATGGTCTCCCAGATTACCATGGGTTCAATATTTGTAGAAATCGTGAAGCAGGACTGTCATTAAAACCAAAGACAAAGGTCCCTTTCCAGAGCCACTATCTATAAGACACCATCGGATCCATCTACAGTACTGACAGCAACGTCCGAGACTGAGATAATAACGAATGATGTGTCAATCGATAACTATTTCCACCGCAGATCAGCAACTATATAGAGTTGCACTAGACATTTTTTGGTCAGATTTCGATCGTTGGAATGATTTTTACTCACGTATTGGCGGTATGCACTGGATCATGAGTTTCGTTGGGAGTGCTATTTTTTTAATGTTAAGCAGTGATCTCAATTCTTGGTTGAAATCAGCTTTTGCAAGAACAGAGATGTTGTTCGCGAAAAAGTTTCCAACGATCATACAAGTTTTACGTCTTGTTGTAATGGAACTTTTAAGAGATTTCGTTGATGAACTAGTTTGTTTCGATGAGATTGAAGTGAAACTTGAAGATCTTGAAAAAAAGAACATTTTGTCAGAGAATTAGATTAAGAACCTTATCAGGTTTGTGCTTCATATGACGCTGTACGTTCGAGGGTGAATTTGCCCTACATCTATATGTGTGTAAACAAATGATGCCTTATTTTCTTGGAACAGGCCATATAACTTATGGAAGGTGTGGTTTGTGTTGTCTAAGAAATATTTCAAAGCTCCCTCAAACTATTCTTAAACATTTTGTGAAAGGAGAGCATGTGATGTATCATCAAAAAGGTATTTGGAATGGAATCTTGTTAGACTTGATGATAGAAACCTTGTATAAGAAATTTGGTAAAGGTTCTGGTAGGGTGGTTGGAGTGGCAATTTAAACATAAGCAATGAAGATATGGGAAAAAACCCAGCAGAGCTACAGTGAAGTGTTGCACAACGTTTACCGCAACGAAGAAGGTAATGGAAGAGTTTGAAATGATGAAGTACATCGTATTAAACTTAGAGACTTTTTTAGTTCTTGTCTCAATCCTTTAGGCGCCGAATCACACTACTGTGCTGTGTAATATATAAAGTGGTCAGACTGCGGATAAAAAGGTCACTGTTAACAAATCAGTCGAAATCGGAAAAAATCAGTTGAAAGAATTTGAAAAAAGTTTACCAGAAGGATTTCATTCAATGATATCAAAGTCTGTTATAACCAACGGAGCAAAGAAAGTTGGCAAGGAAAAAGTCGTTGAGGTTTACAACACAAATTAGAATTGGTGATTTATTCAGATACGAATTATCACCAGTTCCAACTTCACTTTTTCGCGACACTGGAGAAGGCTGATACCCTACATCAAAGTCTGTACTGAATGACGAGCTAAAAATTGAAGTACTTTCAAGAAACATTAGTCTAAATGTTATACTAATTGATGGTTGTGCAATCTTAGATGCTGCTGTAAGTTGAGCTAAGGAGAAAAAGTCGAAGATCTGCTCAAAGCCATTAGAAGTTACATTTCAAAAAAGTTATCAAAATTTGATGGATACTTGCTATTTGACAGGTACCTCGCTTTCAGTGTTGAATGTGACACCAGATTGGAAAAATTTGGTCAATTCTGAAGGTGACACAACCTTTCCCTTTCTAGCCCACTACCACCTAAATAAATCACGCTGAAGACGACAAAAAAGTGCAGCTGATTCAAATAGTTACAGATGAATTATTGGATTTCATCACTAGTCGTTACAAAATAATCATAACATCAAAACTTAAAGTACTGGAAAAAGTTTTGTTTTGGAAACCGCACCAAAAGAGTAGACCTGAGAACCACACATAAAAAAGCTGGTATCATTATTCCAAATCAAGTGGCTGAAGCAAGTTCCGATGGTAAAAGTAGTGTGAAGGTGATATGTGATGAATGACGCATTTACTTTACTTTTTCATTGTTATTACCATCAAAACTGGAATATTGATCTTTTCATAGAATGATTTAGTCAAGGTAAAAGTATCATATGTATAATACAAACCATCAAAAATCTAATGCCTTCTTTAATTTCTACTCATGCTTTAGCGGAATGTACCTACCTACAATACCTACGATGTTTGGGGTTGGTAAGAAGAGAGCAATAAATATATCGAAGAAATTACCGTTTATTCATTTTGGTCTATTCAATGCTACACCTGAACTATTTATGGCTGAAGCAAAGATATTTATGGCATCGTTTTATAGTGGCAAGAATGAAAATTCCTCGGAGAACAAGTATGCTATTTATGTCCCTTATACTTAAAAGTTACGTGATTTTTTCTTTCTCTGTTTTTTCTCTTTAAATTTTGACGACTTTAATATTTCTTGGCAACAGACAATGTATCTGGAGAAGACGAACTGAAGCCTCAAATATAACTTCAAAACCTCCAACTTTACGATTCCACCAACAGATTCAGCATTAGAGCTAAATATATGGCGTGCACGTTATCAGAGGATGGTATGGGAGGCATGTATATAAAACCATCCACCAGCATTGGATCCTTGCAAAGTAAGTTGTTTAAATAGTTATTCGTAAAGTTGATTGAGTGATTTTGTTGGAACGCTTGATTATAATATTAGTATATAAGATTGTTTTATTGTTTTCTGATTTTGGATTTTAGTACGGTTGGGCAAAGATGAAGAAACTGGTACGTTACAACCAGTGATACGAAAACATTACCTGAAGAAGTTGCAATTGTACAGGTAAGGCAAAACTCTGAAAATAATTTTCGGATTGTTAACTTGAAATATTAGTTTATATATTATTATATCTACATAATTTTAATAAATATTTTTAAAATGATAAATATTCTGGTTATTCTATTCCTTATTGAGATAAAACTGCATGAATACAAACTAAATGATAGCTACATGATAGCTTAAATTTAAGCAATAAAACCGCACTTAACATCGTTGTATAGGTTCAATCATCCAACCCTGGACTAACTAACTATGATTAAAATATAAAGAAACTAGAGCAGTGATTATAGTTAGATTGGAAAGACTTGGACAGCAGTCAGCTCACGCTGCTTATTAATTTTTCTTTTTATTATTATATTTACCTATTTAACCAATAAATATACATTTATAATTTCTTTAAAGATTTGAAAAAATTATTTGATAATATAAATGCTAAGAAAATCTTGGATAAAAAGTTGGTTGATAGGAGAAAGTCACTTATAGAGCAAGAACTGAGCAAAGGGAGTGACGCCAGTTTCTTTTAAGACATCGGAAAACGCGATTTACCTTTAATAAACAAAGGAACAGAATTACTAGCAAATAAATTTATAAGACATTTAAACCAGTTTTGACTCATGGTTGAAAAACACGAAATTTTTGATAAGAAATCTTGCAACAAAAATTAACAAAGAAAGTTTTTTAATCACAAAGATATCTAGCCAGAAAGATAATGACAAAAATCGTCTTTAAGTGTATTAAGGACTAAAATCCAAAATAAAATAATAATTGGGACTTTAAATGTGAATTTTTTAGCGTCTATGTAAAAACGCAATGCAGAAAACTTTAGTTGAAAGATTATTGAGTATAAACAACTTAACAAACTAGTCTTTTAATTTGGGTTATGTTTAAATCAAAAATTGATTCATACTGTCTAAACCAACTTTTAAGAACACGAGCATCATGATACTCAAATTCAGAGATAAGAATTTTTGAAGATCGGTAAATATTCCACATAAAATTGCTTGTGGCTATAACCTGACTTACGATTTTATAACCTAACTGCCTTTATAAAAGCTTAGAAAAAAGTTGGATATTGAAAACTTTTATAATTCCAATCAAATTTGAAACAATTTCGCAAAATATAGGGCCTAAATTTAATTATGGTTAAATTTATTCAACATACTGGCCAGATCACGTGAGCAAATCACGTGAAAAAATCATGTGAACAAGTTGTTGTGAAGAATAGATGAATTAGAAAAATTGAAACTGATGTTAAACTTAAGTGGGAAACTTATCATTTTATTAAAAACATAAAAATGTGCAAATGTGGAAGATTGCTCTGATCTGCAGACCTCTTATGAATAATACGAATGATCAAGATCTGCTTGAAAATAAAACAACACTCATCGTTATTATACATCTAATAAATCATACCATGTTCATCATAGTTAGAACATAACTTTGAATAGTTTCATCCCCATGAAATTCTACCATGTGTCGGTCAACTACAATGAGAAGCTCGATAGTAGCTTGCGGTCTGTATGCTGAAAAACCACCCCTAACCATTGGTTCAGTAACATCATTTCCTTGACTTCGACGTGTGGTTGCATGTCTTTTACCTTTTCTGTAAGTGTCTAAATTCAAAAAAACTTGTTGTTACCTTAAAAATATATCTTTTGCATCCAGATTTTAATAAAAATCACTTTTTCTGAAATTAGTTTTGCAGTTTACACCTTTCTTGCAAAGCTTGCCGAATTCTGAAAAAAAAATTACTAATAATGATAAAATCTGAGAACATTTGTGTAAATTGCTTTTCTTTAAATTTCCTGTTGTGTAATTTCCAAACTTCCATTTGTTCTTTTTTTGAGTAGTATTAAACTCTGCAACTGAGGGATATATAAGTTGAACATAGTGCGTACCAAAGTTCTCTTAGATTCAATTAAATAACTTTGCTCTTGAAGTGACAACAGTTGGTTTTTTGATGGTTTTGCCGCCCGAGCAACTAATTTTCTTTATTTTAGCATTGTCTACTAAATCACATCTGTTAGACCAATGGCATATGTAAAATTTTTTAAGTTTCTTAATCAAAAAGCTTTTCTCAAAACTTATTTCCTGCTTAAGCTGTTTTCTTACCTGCGTGTTTTTACAGCTGCTTATTTTGCTGCTGTTTTTGTGAGAACTGTGAGGTTTATTCTAGTCACGGCTCACAAAATTGCTCTACATACTGCCAATGATCTCAAAGAAGACTTATTGACTCGGTTACGATTTTTGTTCTAGCAGTTGAAAAATTTAGATTTAATGACAAAATTGCTATAATGGTGTATCAACCATATGTAATTCATAATAATCTTCGATAAATAATTCTTGCGATCCCACCGTATATACTAACCACCATACTTGATTTGGTTAATTTTACAAACGATCCGTAATAAAAACAATTTTTTTTTTGTGTGTTTCATTTTTATCAAGTAAAAAAATCGTAATTATCTTTCAAAGTTTCGATTATATAGTTCTTTTGTAACAAGAGTTTATTCTGTATTATTTGGATTTTATACGTAAGTTTATTTATTTTGAATTCTAAATAGAATTTTTTCTCCCTCAATTCTTTCAGAGCATTCCATGAAAACTTCTGGATGTCGCCTTGCTTGATTAATGTGAATCTTGGACGAATAACGTAGTATTCATCAAGTCAGCTTACGAATTTTTCTGAAAATTAATCATATTACACAACCAAATGACACTATTCTTCAATGCTGTTTTTCCATACACCGAGGAGGGAGATTCTTCCCAATATGAATGGGAGAAAGGTTATCAATCCTAGCATAGAAAATTTACTTTGTTCAATCAAAGTGAAATTTGTTAAAACTTTCTTTACTATGATTAAAATGTTGAAACAAATTATTTACTATATTTCGGAGAATTTGTTAATTTTCTCATATTTTTTGTTTGAGTTTCATCCTTCTAAATCAAACTTAAACTAATTTTACACTAGTAAAGTTTCATTTTTTGGGTAACTCATTAATTATTAACGCTCATAATCAACTTAAGGTAATATCGGTTATATTACAAACTGTCGAAATACTTCGTAGAACATAAAAAGTATACAAACACCAAAACTTTTAAACTCAAGAAGACAGCTTTTTTATTACAACAGAAGAAAACTGAAGAACTACCAACTTCTTTATAACTGAAATGGCACTAGAAATTTCCATAGATATGATGTCATATTACGATATCACAGACGCCTGTTTTTAAGTGATTAGGTAAAGCCAGGAAGTTATATCATGTCTTAGATCAGATAATATAAATTTTGGAATAGGTATTATAAATACATCTCTTCATTATCTTGTTCTTGTTTGTAACTCGTTTCAACCGTTCTGGTAATTCCTTTAATTTATCGTTATGTTTGTTAACATTACTTTGTTTTTTTTATTCTTGATTGTATGAGAATATTACACTACATGAAATTCATTTACGTTACAGTTATGTTAAATTTACGTCAAACTTACGTTACATTTACGTTATTCTAACGTTACATTTAAGTTATATTTACGTAACATTTACGTAACATTTATGATTAGAGAATTTATTTGAAAAAGGTATTTTGATTGGACTAATTTTGAAACTTTTAAAATCCTTTTACACTGTTATTATTTTTTAACTCAATATTGTTGAAGTTTTCGTGCTAGTCAGTAGAGTTTCCTTGTAGTTTTTATTTTAGACTTCTAGATCTTATCAGCCCTGTGTCAATCCCTAAAACGGTTGATCTTATCAGCCCTGTGACTTATCGTCGATATATGACGTTGAGAATAAATTTTTTTTTTATTAAATTAGTTTTTAAGCATAACAAATTGAACGATTGTTGCGAAAAACCCTTACCGCGACACATTAATGTGAACGAGACATTGCGCCTTCATCACTTGAACCAAGCATGATAAATTAATTTACCTTTTTTAAATTTCAATACTACTTTTGACTAATCAAACAAAGATGACAGACTATTATAAACGTCACGTCCCAAAGCCATATCCATATAGTGAAGACAAAAAATTAGCTGAGGAAGAGGAAAAAAATAACAGTTTTGGATGAAGATTTTGCGTAAATTACACTAAATAAAATAAATCTTTGAAAAACGCATTTCAATTGAAAGATTTGTAAAATACTTGAAAAAAAAATTGGAATTTACTCAACATTCGTTTCAGAAATGCATAGAATGTAAAATTCTGAAAAATTAATATATGGTTCACCTATAGAAAGATGGCTTAATTCCAGATAGGTGGTGTACCTCCAGAATACCTGAGATTACTCAAAAATATGTCTGAACAAGGATTATCGACTTGGCTTACTTTCACTGTCGCCAAACAACCTTTATTTAGACAAAAAATATTCATTAATGTAATATACGCAAGTCTTGGTGTACATCCTCAGCACATATTTTAACTTGCGTTTGTCACGAACTTAACCTTGTAAGAATTAGTGATTGATGTCTTCACTAATCATATAATAGCGTGTAGCATGACTTAGTGGTTGGTGTCCTCGCTAACCAATGATAAAGTGTATCATGGACCATGTATCAAGAGTCCTTCTTGATGTGAAATTTGGTTATGGGGAATCCGTCTTTTTTAAATTAAGCGTGTGACCAGGTTGGTATTTAGGTAAGTATTATGATCTTTCATGGCTGGTTCACTGTTGCTAAACTTGGTTGTATTGTCGAAACTAGGTTACACCATGTTGAGTTGCTTAATCAGAGTTCTTTCCTGGTTATTCACCTTAGTTTGATACCCTTGCCAGTACATATGCCTACTAGTAATAGTAGGTGAATGGGAATGTGAAATTTTTTTCTTGGTTTTGCCGGTCGCCCTCAGCGGGAAAGTTTTTTTTTGACAAGGATTGGTTATTACAGTTGCTTCCAGAGGAGAACAAGGGTTTAATTAAAAATGTACTATTATAGCCAAAAATTGTTTGTGTTGTTTTATGTGGGGGATTGGATTTAATTTAGGCTCGTTGTTGTTACTATGTTGCTCAGCAACAACAAAATATTTTAACCTGTTTTAATAGCCAATCATTTTGTTTGGAAATTCAATTTAATTTTTTTAACCAATTAAATTTTTGTTAATTTTCCCAAAAGATTTTTCTAACCATTACAATTTTTATTTTTCCAGGAGATTTTAATTTATTTTTTTATTTTATTCATTTTAGGTAAGTAAGTAAGTAAGTATTTATTCTGCCACAAACAAATATACATTAGCTATGAAAATTACAAGACAACAGAAAAAATAAATAAAAAAACATTAATATAGAAGCGAATGGTGGCAAGGATAGGATAAAAAATTTGTCTGTCACAACAATATTTCCAGTGTTTTCCCATTGTACATCACACTCAAAAACAGATTAAGCCGAAGCATAGTTAAAAAATAGCTCTAAAAAAATTTTAGAATTATTATCTATATTTATTAGGTCTACGAACTATATACAAAGAGGTAATAAATGTCTCCTTGATCTTATGTTTAAATACGTTATAGTTTGTGATTTTATATGTCAGAACTTTGGCGGCCCTGTGCACATTGTGCACATTGCGCCTGAAGAAGATAATAATTATTTCGGAAACTTGAAATATTTAAAAAATTTGTGTTTTTACGTGGTATTATTATTATTTATATTATTTATATGGTAGAACATTGAATTAAAAGGCAAACAAAATTTATATGTATATATTTTATTATTTTATTTATTTTACATATTTTATCTTATATATTTTATTTACCCAAAAAGGTTTATTTCAATAGTTTGAAACGATTTCTGCCAGTTAGCCTAAAAGTATTTTTCGAAGGTGAAGAATAAAACTTTAAGGAATGAACTGAAGTGTTTATAATAATGTTTGTAACGAAATATTGTTTCGGCTTATATTTTGTAAATGGTTTTCCACTTTAAAAACACAACTTTTATCCATTTATAACGGTTATTTGCCAGAGAAAAAAAATGCGTGTTTAAAGATATCTTTTGAAATTTCACCAATGTTTTCAGCGCTTTAAAACCCAACATCGAGTAAAGATTTCTTTATTAAAATGACTGCTTCGTATCTCTTTTTTTTGTGTGGTTTTCTTTTGAACTTTGTCAGACATCCATCAAACAAAACACAGTCCTCACATCAAATATTTACTTTTGTTTAATAAATAAAACTCTCTGTAAAATAAAGAAACAAAAATATTAGAAGTTATGTTTAATTAATCCCAGTGAAATCAACTGAGATCAAAATAATGCAAACAGCCTAAATTCAAAGAAAGTTTTAACTAATAATCCTTGCTTTTAACGTGACTAAAAAGTGGAGAATAATAACTAATAAATCGTATTAATACTCAGACCTTTTATTGCAATTAAAAATGTTCTTCAATAAATTTCGCCGTAGTGGTGATATTATTATCATAACGCTACTTTAACTTGTCTTTTTTTTTCATTTTATGTTTAAAAAACTTCCTGATCTTCAAAACCTTTCTCTGGATTGTAACTAAAGGTTGTTGGAATGTTTTTCGTAAAAAAAATAAAAAATGTTCCACGATATTTTCAAAAGAATTTTCTAAGTCCTTCTACTCATGTCTAAAATATAATTAATAATTTCAAAATTTAACAAAACTTTTATCTAAGTTAAAGTATTATTTTAGCTTTAATTTAAAGTATTTTCATCCAAACCAGTTTCGCACAATGGAGAATGTCCATGTTAACATTAAAAAGAATGTTGGTTTCATAAAACTATTAAGAAGTATTTACTTCAGACTAAAGACACGATTTTGGAAAGAACTTGTTCAGCAAAGGCGTTTATAACACCCATTACCCTCAAATAAATACGTTTTTTAGTTATCATTATTAACTTTACATGAGTAGTACGAAGAAAAGATTGCTACAGAAAGGTTGCTAACCAAGTAGAGTAAACATAATAAATTAAAATCAAAGTAAATATTTACCACGCCTTTTATCTTTAAACAGTGCACTGGAAAACCTTGACTTTACACCACAACTATATAAACAGAATACAAGAACCAATCCAAAACTAGTATATAAAACCATTATTTTATTGTATACAATTTCTATACTGACTGGCTATTCTCTGAAAAGACGTGAACAATTTTATATTGCAATTTGATCCTCAAAAAGTTCTTGATTCATCTCATAACTTCATCACAAGCATTGATAAAACATACATGGGTTCACATTGTACCTTTTCCATTTAAAACCCTGTTCAAAAACAACATTTTTAGCTGGTACACAACAGTTAATTGACTATTTTATATTATTTGTAAAAGATTGTTTATTTTACTTTTATAAGTCACTAAGTGTCAATTCATATGTTGTTCTGAATCAGCACAATCAGTGGGTTTTAAACGTGGTTATCAGTGTTCAGTGTTCTTAAATAAAAATCCGTAATTATCTCAGAGATACTTAATATGCTTTTTTTGTTTGTTATAAGAAACGTTTTTTATTTTTTGAAGCGTTCGGTTACAGCGCTCTTTGTAATTTACTTAATGAAGACATAAAGTGAAAAGTTTGGGAAAAGTTCTTTTTTAAATTCATATAGATTAGGTTTGAAAATTCATGGTAAAAAGCGTGTTTTTAAGTTGCCTTGGAAATGAATATTTTACATAATGAATAATAAGCGGTCTATTTTAAGCAAAAAACAGACAAGAAATTCTTTAAAAGCGTTTCTTATTTTCAAAGCTACTGTTGGTAGTTACATGTTTGATTGATGTAATTCGAACATAAAACAAATCACTGGAAATCTTTTAAACGAGTCATACCTTTACAACCCCAACATCATGCAGCTTACACGTTTGAGTGATAATTTTTAGCAGGAAACACATCACAGGAAATCAATCAAAAGAAACTCATCTTAATAAATGTTAGTACAGGCCTGTTTACATGTTTGATAAATGCATTTGAATTGGATGAGACGTATATTAAAAAATAATTTAAAAGAGGCGATTATTTATAAAGCCAACAGAGGTGTGTTAGAGCAATTTTTGACAAAAGTCATGTAACAAGGGTGAGTGACAGGGGTTTGCGACATGGATGTGCCAAAGACAGGTGATTGAGTGGTTATCACGGATTTCTGACCGGGGTGGGTGACATTTTTTTTTTCTAAAAAAGTTGCCACCTGCAAGGCTTGGAGCTACGACTAGACAGAAAGCTAAAGAGGAGTTATAATTTCAATCACCGAAGTGATACACATAACCCTAACCCTCAATGGTTAAGTTTATAGACACACTGTACTATCCGGGTATTACTCAGGTCAAGGTTATGTGACGAAAAGTTGTGAAAGAAGTTTGTGACAGGGATGTATGCAAGGAATATTGACAAATGAATGAAACAGAGATGAGTGATAGTGGCGAATAACAAGGGTTTGAGACGCGGATGTGTCACAGATTGGGTAATAGTAGTGTGTGACAGTAATGTGCAACACAGATTTTTGGCGTGTGTGGGTGACAAGGGTGATAGACAGAGATGTGTGACGGAAGTGTCTGAAAGGTATGTGTGTTATTTACATTGAATCAACTGGCTAATATTGTTGTTTCCAAAGAAGCAGAGAGCAGCCCTCCAACTCACTATGGGAATAAGCTAACGAAAGGATATAAGCAATGACCCTTTTGTTTTGTGGAGTAGAGGACATAACACTTAGGGAAGGTTAAAATGAAATAAATTTTCGCTTAACTTTAATCTGTGCAATAATATTATTGAATATTTTATTATTTTCCAAGCTAGATGAAAAAATAAGAAAGTAATACAGTATGTATCTGTTCGTTATCATTTAAAATACAACATCATAAAGGTTAAAAATTTAAACATAATACAATATTGTAAATAAAAGATGTCTCACCATCTAAATCGATAAGTTTGACGTTGAATTAATTTGACGTAGCAGCGACTACAAAGTTGTTGACGTGATATTATTGACGAAATGACTTCTTTGTTGAGTTGCTTGATTAAAAGTAGGGGTTCCAGGAGAATTCCTCGCCGTAGAATTCCACTCATAATATCTACCGGAATATTGTCACTGAAAAATAATTCCTCCTGGTTAATTCGCCCTAGATATTTTATCCATAAAGTCATCTTAACTCCTTTTAGCATCAACAGAAATTGAGCGTCGCGAGCGTAACGTTTTGGTAATTATAAAAAACTTTTTCTGTACTACTAATTGCAATAAATTTTTTAATTACAGATGATTTTGCTGGTTGTTTTTAACATTTACTGCTAGTCCTTTATTAAATAATTTTTATCTTTTTTCTTCTTTTTTCTAACAATTCTCACAAAAGTTTTTCTGTTAATGTTTTTAACGCTGTTTTTTTTTTTTTTTTTAATTGCACTATGTTCCATGAAAATAACTTCTAGTTATTTCAAAATACTTGTAAATATTATTGACACCATGTGCAACGCCATTATTTTGTGTTACTGCTGAATTGACGCTTATTTCCATGACTGGACGATTCTTCACGTAAATAGTTTTTGGAAAATTTAATATTTCATTTAGATTTTTGCTATTTTTACATTTTTCTCAAAATCTCAATTTTTGACACACTGCCAAGAATATCTTTGGAACCACACAACATTTTTTCTTGAAATTTTTACCAGTTATCTATCATCATACTTTCTATACATTGAAATTGGTAGATTTTAGATAATGCTTATATTTCATTGAAATTCCGTGGATTTTTGAACAAATAAATTGATTTTCAATATCTACCATATTTTAATTGGTGTATGTATGTATGTGTGTATGTATTTATGTATGTATGTATGTATGTATGTATGTATGTATGTATGTATGTATGTATGTATGTATGTATGTAT
>JAUZNK010038156.1:7468-17644 GCA_035046665.1 Euphysa ruthae
AGTGTGTATGTATGTGTTTATGTATGTGCGTATTTATGTGTGTATGAGTTTATGTGTATATGTATGTGTGTGTGTATCTGCGTTAATATATGTTTATGTATGTATGTGTGTATTTTTGTGTGTGTATGTGCGTATGTATATGCGTATATGTATGCATGTTTATGTATGTATGTGTGTATGTTTGTATGTATGTGGGTTTGTAAGTGTGTATGTATGTGTTTATGTATGTGCGTATTTATGTGTGTATGAGTTTATGTGTATATGTATGTGTGTGTGTATGTGTGTATATAATTATGTATGTATGTATGTATTTATGTGTATATATCTGCGTATATATCTGTATATATGTGTGTATTTATGTGTGTATGTATTTGTGTATGTATGTGCGTATGTATGTGTGTTTGATGTGTGTATGTATATGCATATGTGTATGTTTGTGTGTATGTATATGCGTATGCATATGTGTTTGTATGTATGTGTGTATGTATGAGCGTTTGCATGTGTATATGTATGTGTGTATGTATTTATGTGTGTATGAATGTATGTTTGTGTGTGTTTATGTGTGTTTGTATGCGTATGTATGTGCGTTTGTATGTGTGTGTGTATGTATGTGTTTATGTATGTACTTCTTTTCAAGTACTTTGTGGTTGAAGAGTCGTTTGTAAGGATTTAATGACAGCAACGATTTCTCGGCGCATCCAACAACAGTGTGAAGATCGTCTTTCAAATTAGGTGCCATTTCTACTTTACCAATAGCCTTGTTTGGATTACTACAAGTTAGTATTGCAAAGAATGCTATCTGGCCAATCAGTAAGAAAAAATTTGGGAAAACAGTGGTTCTCACAGTTGAACCTTGAAGGAAACCTTAATCTACAGAGTAACAGTTCGAAGGGTGGCCATAGAAGACCACCTTGAATTTTCTGCCTTGTAAAAAGGACTTAATGATATTCAAAATTTCACCGGAGTAATCATATCACTTGATCTGGCATACTTGTAGAATGACTTAAAAATATCATCTGCTATCGCGCTGGATTTACCGCAAGCATCAATAGATACAAAGGCACGTTTATAGATGACGGATAGAAAATCAGCATTGGGAAAACCAGAACTAAGCCATACTGATGATCAGAAAACGAAATACACATGAGTTAATGATTCAAAAACATTCTTGAACCTACTTCAGCGATTAGGAGAGATTTCTGGGGAGGACTTTTGCATTAAAATCATAGGAATTTTACGAGGGCTGTGGTGGCTTTAGTAGGTTCAAAAGTAGCGATAACATTTTCAACCGTTTTAATTTTTATCTAAGATGGATCAAGCTAGTGTCAAACCTAGTTGGAAAGTCCGCCACTATGTTTCAACGAGAGGTACTGCTGAACGGTCTAGCAAAAATTTATTTCTGAGGTAACGACATCAGTTCCTTTCAAGAGTGGAGGCATGAAAGACTCACCCTAATCTGAAATAAACTGCGTCAGAAATTTCGATAGATTGATTGACCAGACTTTCATGGACTTGGTTTTAGTAAAAGGTTTGGCCTTTTTAATGACTTTTTTTATTGTCATTATCAGTTCCGGTAAAAAGACGTTCTCAAGACAATCAATTCGCTGAAGGAGATGAAAATAATGGTTGCGATGAACAATTGGAAAAAAACTAAATTCTCGAACGTGGTTTCACTTGATACTTTCGAGAGGAAATATAGTCACCGATGCCAACATGTAACCAAGAAACAATTTCTTTAGCACATATCTATCAGATTAAAGATATGTTCGAGTATTAGCTGATGATGGAGCAGCCTCTCTAAGCTGCTAGCGAAAAGTATGTTGTAATCAGGAAACTACTACCTTGGTACCCTCAACAGAGACAACTAACATTAAACCGATATGAGCATCCTATAATTATTATGAGAAACAAACATATGAAGATTTTACATACCCCTCAAAAGAAACAATTTGTTTGTCGACCGGTGTTTTTACCGATTTTTAAGACCAGGTAGATTTTTTTATTAAGTTTTAAATGTGCAACGCACAACTGGGTTTACAAAAAACATTTGGTCTGTGAAAGAAAATAAATCGCAAGACAAAAGATTTAGAATAATCATATTTACTTATTTGTATATAATTACTTATTTACTAGAAATTTTTTATATCAAAATGTAAAAATTTGCTGTTCCTGATCAAACGTCAGCATTGATTCAACATAATATCGTATTCCTCCGGTGATGATGCTACCTGCCATAGCCTGGAATCTTCACTAGATGGTACATCTAAATAATGAGGTCCGTTCGATAGCCCATTCTGTGAACTGTATTTTATATTATCTCCAGAATTGCAGAAATACCGAGCAGTTCGAGCTTCTTTGTGCACATTCAGTGGACTAGAGTTATTTCGAAATAGAGGCCTGTGCTGTTTATATTCATTAGGCAAGTGTGGTGAGTATACAGCAGTTGGCCATGGGTTGGTGTTTAACGTCTGTGGGCTGTTGTAAGATGATCGTAGGATGTAGCTTGAAGAATGTACATTATTATTGTTAGTTCTACATTTTATATTCTCTGCTCGATAACTGTGATCTTTATGTTTTCCAATCAATTGGACATTTTGCTTTCTAAGAGCTTCTTTTTCAGCATCTGTTAATATTTTCAAGTCAAGGCTTGAAGTAGCGCTTGTTTTAGGCCAATTTTTATTTCGTTTATGATAAATACCATCCCAATTAACTAAAAATAAGCCGAGGTAAAAATTTTTAAATGTCTTTGAATATAAAAGAAAAGTAGATATAAACTCGTCATTGCTAATACGACTTTTTTTAACATAGGTTGTCAACAATAACTATAACAACTACACTTGCTAATGACCTGTACAGTTTTTGAATAGTTATTTAAAAAATTTACTTTAGTTTGCTTAAATGATATCCATAGTATAGAGTTTATTTTCAACGTCGTTATGAAATGGGACCAAAATTACTCAGAAGACTATTGTTAGCTTTGTTCGGGATGGAAAGCGACCAAGTTGAGCCATCTATCTACCACGACTTTATTTAGTAAGTTTAGATACTTTATCTCCATGAGTAGCTTTAACTCGAATAAAAGAACTGCAGAATAAGTTTTTTTAGCAAGAGAAACTTTCAGAAATGGCGGAACCAATCCAAAAATATCTGAGGTAAAATTAAATGTATTACGATATTCTTATTCCATCACAAACCTATTTTTGCACCAATAACAGTCTAGCGGTCGACTAATGCCAAAAAAGGGTGTGGTCAGATAAAAACTTGATCTTTCAGGGTTTCGCCAGTCAATGTTTTTCGAGGAGGGAGAGGGATTCTCCCAGCTATACCGTCTTGCTAAAGTTTATCCATTCAAAAGAACACTTGATAAAGGAACATAGATCACAGATATGATTTTTGCGCTCTATTTAATCTATATAAGTCAAACTCCTCTATTTCTGATGAAAAAGTCCCATGATATAAAATAAGGTTTTTTTTTTCAACGATGCTAGTTGAAATATGTGATGTGAAATAAACTTTAAAATTTTTATTCACTATCAAGAAAATTTAAATTGTGGATATTTTTTGAAAAATTTAGATTTTACCTGTGGTATTTATTCCACTCTTTTTCCAAAAAATGTTCTTGAATTTTTTAAGTGACTTTTTTTTCTTTGAGCGGCATGGTGGATTTCCTTTTTTTCTCTTGTAAGAATTACTGTGTTGGTTATTTGGGCTGATAAAGATACCGCAGCAGCTTAACCATGAGTCAGCTAAAAATAATAAAATAGATGAATTATATGACTTGAGTTGTTAGGACCAGTTAAACCTTGTGAGTTCATAAACTTTATTTGTCGGCTAGAATCACCATTTATTTTGTAGCACCTAATAAAAATGAGTCAAAATAGCGGTAGAATTTTCTCATAAACAAAATGGTAGAAGCCAATTATTTTCAAACCTACCTGTTCAATTAATGGCTAATTTTTTTGTGCAGTATTTGTTTCAAAATCTCAAGAGGGAGGTTATTAACAGTGTTAACAGAAAAACAAATATCTATAAATGATAGACTTTTTAACGATTTGCAACTATAATAGATCGTTTATAACGATTTACAACGATTTGGTTTTTGAACATTGACATTCGTTCAATATTTGAACGAGATTTTTAGGTTACGACATTTTTAAATCAACGCATTTTTAGATCACCACTGGGTAACCTCAAGTTAAACAGTTATCGCGAACGTGGTATTTCCCCTAGCAATGTTTTACGAAGCTATCTACAAAAAGAATTTGACTTAGCAATCGATTATACTGCTTTGATAACTTTTTCTAAACAAAAAATCTTACAAAAATCCCTCTTAACATCGAAGCAAACGAATAATGAAACGAGCAATGAGAGTAAAGATTTAATAATGTCGGATGTTGAGACGAACAAAGATATGGCATTTATATTTTAGTTTCGAGGTTTTAAGGTTATCTTTTCTCCATAGATAAAGTTAATCGATTTAATATGTCAGGAGTGTGGTTAAAATCAGTGTTAATGTACAGCAACTTGTCGTTAAAATATGCTAGTTGCAAAAAATAATTAAATTGCAAAAAAAAAAAACTTGTCCGGGACGTGAAAGACAATAGAAAATAACTCAAAAATTATTTTGTTCCATTTCAAAAACACCTCGTAACGTCGTAAGGATATTTCTAAAAACTTCCCACTTGGCTTACAAAAGAATTTAGAAAATTTTAATATAATTTCTGTTTTTGTTAAAAATTCTTTTCATGTGGTCATGCAAAATTTTAATTGCAGCGTTCAAAATAAGCGAGTCAATTTCCTCGCTTAATTGGCACATAGCTTTATCAAAGTTTTCATGATGATGGAAAACCTTTTGAATTTCGACTTTTCTGCTTAGTGTTATCAAATAAAATAATTACAATGTTTTATAAGTTGGAGATTTTCTACTTTTGAGTCAAACATTGTTTTTATATTAAGTTTTATTCACATTCTATGTGCAATAAAGAGAATCAAATCAAATATGAATCTTGCTTTCTTGAAGAACTGTGAAGATTATTTTCATCTTAAATGCATAAATTGTACTACATTTGAGATTTTTTCAATAAAAGGTAAGAAAAGTTTCTTCCTGTGTAATTCGTACCTTAAAGTAACAATACTTTTGAAATTTTACATCTTAATGTTGCATCAATAAACAAACATACAGAAAATACGCACAGCTCTTACTCACTGTTAAAAACTTAAGGTAATTGGAATTACCGAACATAAAATTAACTCACAAGGCTATCTTTATAACGCCCATCCAGGCTATTTTTTATATACATCCAATAATGACATGGCATGGCGAAGCTATTTTCTTTATTTCAAATAACTTTATTTTCAAGCAAAGATTTGACTTTGAATACAGATTACAAAACGTCAGTGAATCTGTGTTCATTAAATTAATTTTTAAAAACGAAAAAAAAATATGAATTTGGTTGTATTTAGCGCCACCCTGGCACCACAATTTCAAGGTTTACTGAAAGCTTTCTTAGATATTTATAACAAAAATCATCCTTAGAAAAAGTGATTTGTTGCTCGATGAATCATTTTAATATAAATTTACTCAATGCATCTTCTAATTCTGGTATTTCAGAATGTTGTCAGGGAGTGTGCACTAACTTTTTGCTCATTATGTTCTTCAACTAACAAGCTTTACGAAAATAATATCCAAATTACCAATCCAAAAGCAAAATTTTTATACAACGATTTGGAAATAATAGAAAAACATGTAATAAGTAAGTGTTAAAGCAAATTTAGAGTTGTATAATTAATAAATATATTTAATGAATAACACACAATTAATAAATATATTTAACCATTAATATTTAATTAATAAATATGTTTAATGATTATTACATAATTAATAAATATATTAAATGATTAATACCTAACCCAGAAAACCTTAAATATTTCTTTCTCGAACCCCACAATATTGTCTCAAGATCCCAGATATTTCATCTAAATTTTTCGATCTACGTTTTTCCGTGTGTAACGCTGCTGTAGAAAGATGTGTGATATGTCCGTAAGTGTGCTTGAGTTAACATGTTTACGATTACGTAATCTTAATGCGATGTTTGAAATTCTTTATTTATGAGTAATTGCACGACAGCAGAGATTATATTAAGATTTATAAGAAGAATATTAAATGTTGAAATTTCGCATTTTTTTTTAATTAATTTAGTATAAGTCTTTTTTTTTTTTATTTTAAAAAACCAACATAGTTTATTTGCTTGCAAAGATTTGACTTTGAATACAGATTACAAAACGTCAGTGAATCTGTGTTCATTAAATTAATTTTTAAAAACGAAAAAAAAATATGAATTTGGTTGTATTTAGCGCCACCCTGGCACCACAATTTCAAGGTTTACTGAAAGCTTTCTTAGATATTTATAACAAAAATCATCCTTAGAAAAAGTGATTTGTTGCTCGATGAATCATTTTAATATAAATTTACTCAATGCATCTTCTAATTCTGGTATTTCAGAATGTTGTCAGGGAGTGTGCACTAACTTTTTGCTCATTATGTTCTTCAACTAACAAGCTTTACGAAAATAATATCCAAATTACCAATCCAAAAGCAAAATTTTTATACAACGATTTGGAAATAATAGAAAAACATGTAATAAGTAAGTGTTAAAGCAAATTTAGAGTTGTATAATTAATAAATATATTTAATGAATAACACACAATTAATAAATATATTTAACCATTAATATTTAATTAATAAATATGTTTAATGATTATTACATAATTAATAAATATATTAAATGATTAATACCTAACCCAGAAAACCTTAAATATTTCTTTCTCGAACCCCACAATATTGTCTCAAGATCCCAGATATTTCATCTAAATTTTTCGATCTACGTTTTTCCGTGTGTAACGCTGCTGTAGAAAGATGTGTGATATGTCCGTAAGTGTGCTTGAGTTAACATGTTTACGATTACGTAATCTTAATGCGATGTTTGAAATTCTTTATTTATGAGTAATTGCACGAGAGCAGAGATTATATTAAGATTTATAAGAAGAATATTAAATGTTGAAATTTCGCATTTTTTTTAATTAATTTAGTATAAGTCTTTTTTTTTTTTATTTTAAAAAACCAACATAGTTTATTTGCTTCTAATTTTCGACGGTTTTTAAAGCTGCCATAATCAGCAGAAGATAAGAACGTCGTAAACGATTTCTTTAAGCTTAACATTATTACAACTGAAAAATCTTGTGATGCATATATATGTATATATTTGGTGCTATAAAATTACCTATTAGGAAATAAATAACAAATTCAAAATGTGGGCTTGATATTTTGTACTCTCACTTTAACTCTCTCAAAAAATTACTCAAATCTATTCAGCCTATATAACAACACTGATGAAATAAAATGCGTTAATTGCTTTGAAATAAGCAGAACAAAAATAACATCCAATGAAATGGAGGAAGCTCTAAAATTCACCTTTAGCGGGAATCACTGTTTTAAATATCTCTGTCGCGTTAAAGCAGATGCAAGCCATATTTTCGATATCTTTTTGTGGGTGAAAAGTCTAGAAAACCCAACCAAATTTTTCAATATTTTTACAAAGAAGAAAAAATTTAAAGAAAAAAAAAATCTGGGTCTCGATGTCCAATAGATCTTTGTTCTAAAGGGATGCTTTTGAAGCAACTCAAGATCAAAGGAACAAGCACAACTATCTAAATTTAAAGCTAAATATAAGCAAAGAATACTTTATTTATCAGTTATGACTTATGCATCTAAAACATACCCTATCACAGTAAGCGAAGGTGTCAATGTAAGTCGTGGTGTATTCCAAGATGATTGTTAATCAAAGTAAGTTGAGGTGTCAATGTAATTCATGTTCTGCTAGAAGATGATTGCTTATTGAGGTGTCAATGCAAGTCGTGCTATTTTACAAGATGGTTGCTTATTCCCATTAGTATTTTGCTGAAACGCCAAAAAAACTATAAATATAATCAAAAACTAAAAAGTTATTGTTATTGGATATGTTATTGTTCGAATTATCACACATCAAAATTGATTCTAGTTGACTGTACCGCCATAATAGCAGCTCTACAGGAAGATAACCAAATATTACGCTATGTATTTAAAGGTAAAAGTGGATTACTCGTGCTGACTCAATTATAACATCATATAAGTGCCATACTTTTGGATTTAAAAATGTTCAACTAGCTCAATCCAATAAAACCCCTGAATTCTATTCAGATGAGAGCTGATACAATCAATCGAAAAAAAAAACGATTTATTTTGAAAAGCAACTCAATTTTTGTTTTACATGAACTTAAACAATAACTGATTGACACTGTTACGTAATATACCACTAAGATTGATACTGTTACGCACTATACCACTAAGATTGACACTGTTATGCAATATACCGCTAAGATTGACACTGTTACGCAATATACCGCTAAGATTGACACTGTTACGTCATTTTATCATTTTAGTCAATTTGTCTTTCTTTTTAAAATATAAATACGAAGTTTGAAACAAGAATTGGACATTGCATATTGGGACGCTTCCTTATATTGCATATTGGGACGCTTCATTATATTGCATATTGGGACGCTTCGTTATATTGCATATTGGGACGCTTTGTTATATTACATATTGGGACGCTTCGTTATATTGCATATTGAGACGCTTCGTTATATTGCATATTGGGACGCTTCGTTATATTGCATATTGGGACGCTTCGTTATATTGCATATTGGGACGCTTTGTTATATTGCATATTGGGACGCTTCGTTATAAACTTTATTAATGATTAAATAACCTGAAACTGAGGATACATTACAGCAAAGCATCTATATATGATAAAGTTTAGATCTGAGATAATTTCCATAGGATAGCCACAACAAATTCTTTTATGAGGTTGCCAGTGTATATCAGAGAAATAGTATGATTTAGATTTTCCTTATCTGAAATGCATTTATTCAAAATTCACGAGAAATAAATGAACCGTAATGAAATTAGATAATAAAACTCTTTCTTACCATACTTTGACTTTGAGATAATGTTGTTAAGTTCTTCTATAGCATTAGATAATGCAGTGAACACAGTAGATACCAAACTCAAACCAATTGACAAATACAATGCTCGTAAAAACCAAATCGCTTTTTCCGCACTAGTATCAGGGGCTCTCCCTCTGTTAGGTACCAGATCCCCAAACCCTATCGTTGACATAGCAATAAAGCAATAATATATGCTATCCACATACGTCCAGCTTTCTGTCGTGCAATATAAGATACCTCCCAGAAACAACATCAAGATCATCAATGCTATCGATACTACGACCACTTTAATATTAATATTACTGACGGAAGGGTCTCCTTTTAGTTTTTTGTTACAATAACGCAAAAAGTAGAAAATAATAACTGTAATATGTTCGCCAACTGACGCCAGGGCTAGTATATTTAAAGGTATTCCAAACAAAGCGAATACGATAACAAAAACGCGACCACCTTGAGTCTTTGGTGTGATATGACCGTACCCTAAATAATAATAAAAATGACATATGTAATTGTCATCGACTGATGTAAAAGTCAATAAAAAATCTTTAGCTGTCTAAATATAAGCATGGGATACTCTTTAGTCCCTTCGTTTCGACCTTATTTATTAGTTTTGAGCACCAATAGCAACCTTAATACTTAACGTTGTAATGATACCTAATATGGTAATGATGCCTAATAGGATAATGGTCAAATATGACCATTATATTAAAAAGTATAATTTTTTAGTAACCACAACCACAACCATAAGAACCGATAGAATCTTGATTTGAAAATAAGTGAGCGAATATTACGACATTTTTAAAAAGGAAAACCCTGCAAACAGAAAATATTTTCGTCTAATTTGCGACCTTAAAGGTTCTTTTTGAAAACTGTTTTGGAAATTCATCGCATACATTTGAATCTTGTCCTATTAATTTCATATGAGGTTTGGTACTTATTGTATTATACTTCATCAAAGTAGTTGTGTTATTAATGTCCAAAGGGTGCTCGATACCATTAAGATGTATGGTGTTACAATAGTGTTTCTCTCATACATAACATAATAGCTTCATGTCTTGTCAGAGATAAACATTATTGTATATTTATTAGCCCTATGATTGTTTGGAAAGAAGCATGAAACTCTTAGCTACT
>JAUZNK010038167.1:0-17643 GCA_035046665.1 Euphysa ruthae
TGTTAAAAAAATTGGATTGGAAACCACTCTAATGCATAAACTGTAACAACTTACCCATTAGAAATTTGCATGCCTTTTCAGTTTTTGGAGGAGAGTACTCAGGATATGTTTTATAATTCATTGGAGCACATATATTCTCCATTGCTTCCATTACAACCAAATCACGATTTCCATGCCTACTGAAAATCTTCTTTTCCAACTCTAAAAAATAGGAAAAAAGATGATTAAATGACGTCATAAAAACAAGGCGACCTAAAAAAAACCTCAAATTCCTGGACTAAGTATTTACAATCATCAACCAGATAAATCTAAAATTATAACTTTAACAAAATTCATTCCAAACAAAAAGAAGAAGGTAATAGTAATTAAAGAAAGGTTTGGCCGTCAGAAAATAAAACAAAGTTATGAAAAATCTAAAACTGGCCAATATTTTATGAAAAGATGTAGCACAAGAAATGTATAGGTCTTCCTTCTTTTTTCTTTTTTTTGCTGACGAAATTCAAGATGGCAGCATCAGTAGCATGAGACGAAATTAAGGGGAAAGCAGCTGAGAGGTATTTAAATGCTGATAAGAAGAAAGCAAGAGTGGTAAGGTAAAAAATCACACTAGAACTATATCACACTAAGTATAACACTAAAAATCCTAAAATATTTTTCTACTTGATGAAGAATCATTATCTAAACTCCCACATAACGACTTGTTGACATATGCAGTCACAGTTTCTTTGATATGCTTTGAAGTATTAAACTAAAACAATAGAGTAAAAGAGTTAGTTGCAGAACTACATATAGCGAAACAAGTATCCAACGTATAGCAGCTGAAATGCTTAAGTCTGATGAAAGTGCCTAGAAAGAGAAACATTGAGTATTACTCAGTATCTAAGAGAAAGACAACTAGAAATTTTTGCCCAAAGCTGATGTCATACTAAAAACAAATGAATTGAAGGAAAAGATGTCAAAATAATTGTTATTAACAGGAGCGGGGGTTATTGCAAGTGATATTGACAAATGTTTTGGGTAACAGTCACACTTCAAATACTGTAATTATGGAAATTTCAAACAGGTTGCTGAGAGACAGTGTTTTGTTGAGCCGAAAAATCTGAAAGTGAAGAAGTTAAAAGTTCACAAAAAAAGTCACAGTGGATTTTGTCTAATCTGGATATAAAAAGTCACAGTGGGGTAAAGATTTTAAAAATCTCACCTGGGTATAGCAAGCTCAGTTTTATCTGCTGCAGGCTCCAAGTCGAAAATATTATACAAAAAACTTGGATCTGGAATAAACATCTTTACATCAAAGAAATCAAAGATGACGTGAAAACATAAAGTTCTCACATAAGTGACTTAAAGTATAAATTTGGTTGAGATTGTGACATCCTCATTGTTAAGTTGTAAAGTTTGTTGTTAAGAATTAAGAGATCCATGAAGTCTAGGTCTATTTGGAAGTAATCGCCCTCACACTTGTAACTTTTTAGAAGTGATGTTTTGCAGTAACCTCATTCCACGCATATTGCTAGGATTACCTTGACCTCTTCAAATCTGATACATAACATACTTTCTAACCATGAGGAATATTTCACTGTATCAGGGAACAAAAATGCCTCACTTTCTGACCATCTGCCACAGATTTTTTCTTGGAGCAAAAAAAAAAATGAAAAAAGAAACTTTGGATAGAAGGGATGCAATTTTTCAGAAAATGTATTAAAGAAAAAAAATTATGTTATGGAATGAGGTTAAAATTTTACTACTCAATTATTACTTAAAGGGAAGAACAGTTATTATCAAAAGTTTTTTCAAACCAACAAACAAAACTGTAAAAAGACCTGGGAGGGAATGAACAACAGTATGTATTCTAGGCCTTCTAAGTATAAGTCTTCACCATCAAGCTTAGAAGTTAAAAATATTTCAGACAAAAAAACGTTGCAATTGTAACACAAACCAAGATTAGGCCTACTCGGAAAGAACCATACAATTAATTAAAAAAGCAAACTGTTTTTTTATTCAGACAACTACGCCTAAAGAAGTGGGAGATTTAATATCAAATATTGATACATCAAAGAGTACTGGACCAAACTGTAGTCAAAGGTTTATCTTGAAATCTATAAAAAAATCTGTAGCTAAACCTCTTTCCCATCTAATAAACATCTCTATCCTCAATGGAGTATTTCCTGATCTACTTAAAATTGCCAAAGTAATTCATTTGCACAAAATTGGTTCAAAATTTACATGCATAAACTAACATCCTATTTCTCTGTTATCTAACGCTGGGAAAAATTTTGAAAAAAACTTTACAATTACATAGACTTAAATAATAGCTTCTATCAAAATCAATTTAGATCTAGAAATAAAAAGTGCACAAATGATGCATTAATTTGTATATTATAGAATAAAGTGGATGAAGGAAACTTCTCATGTGGCCCTTTTTTGGACCTAAAAAAAGCATTTGACACTGTTGACCATGAAATCCTCATGTGGAAGTGAAATCATTATGGAGTTCGAGGTTTAGGTCATAAATGATTCCAATTCTACTTGAATAATAGACAGCAGTTTGGTTTGCCTCAATTGACAACGTAAATTATGATTTTAAAAACATGTTTTGTGGTATACCCAAGGTTCTATTTAGGTCCCCTTTGATTTTTAATCTACCTCAATGACCAGCATGAGGCAAATGTATATTCAAACATCTTCCATTTTGCAGATAATACTAGTCTTATTAGATCAAATCGAAACTCAAATCAAACTCAAAATAACTTGTGGAACTATTGAAGACCTACTGCTCCTTAAAGATTGGCTTAAAGCCAATAAACTATGCCTTAATGTATTAAAACCTGGGCTTTTTAGTTTTTTTTCTCCGAAAAAAGAAAGTATTAATCCAAAGCACAAAATCTTATTAGATGGGAAAGTTATGCTACCAAACAATTCTGTAAAAATACCATGGTGTCGTTGCTGACAATCAACTTAACTGGTCTGAACATGTATAAAATTTGTGTACTCGTTTAAATAGGGCTATAGGAATACTATCTAAATTACGACATAATCTTCCACTTAATACTCTCAGATGGTGTATCACTCAATTTTTGATTCATTGCTCTTATATGCATGCCAAGTATGGGGTATTAATAATGAAACTATTAAAACAGAATTTCAAAGTTTTCAAGACAGGACAATCAGAAATATAACTTTTTTCGAACTGTGACGTTGATTAAATCTAAAATTGTAATACTAGAGCTTCAAAAAAAGTTCAAATTGAAATACCAACAGTTTCCACTCATAAATATGGTACCTTTTCAACAACTTTTTAATGTATCTCAGACTGGAGCAAATTTCTTAAATTGTATTCGCATTTGAATGTTAAAACTCTACATACTAATGAAATAAGGAAGTTATTACTAACAAGTATTGTTTCTAAGTACTAGACTTTAGTTTTTAATACATTCTGGTTTTGGTTGCTGCTTTCTGTTTATCCACAAACTTTTGCAATTTTTTTTTTTTTTAGATTTTTTTTTGTTTTCTTGTCATATTCCTTTATCTCTTTCTATCTTTTCGCTTCTTTTCTTATTATACTTATAGTCATAGTAATATTTTTTTACTTTACAAATATAATACTCTGTTACTTGTATATAGTCTTGTGCATAGTATTTTTTTGATAAAAAGAATAAATGTTAAATGCTATGTTTACAATGTAGTCCCACAAAGGAAAGGGATTTCATTGCAAGAAAAAAGAAAGTCAGTAAAGTTACTCGCTTGTAAAATGTTCAGATCATTTGGACATTACCTAACTTGCCCATAGAACAGTTGTGACCATCTGGTCAGTAAAATCATTTTTAGGTATAAAAATTTCAACAATAAATATTTATAAGCTAGATTATAACCTTCGAAAGTTTTATTAAATAAATACTCTAAAAGTTTTTGTGATGACAAAAAACACCAAAAATAAATATTTAAAAATTATTCAACAAGCAAGAGAATGTAGACATTCTCTAACTTAGGAAGCTTCTGTAATACAGTATTGACAAAAAGTTATTTATGACTGTCTTTTTTTCTTTTAAAAAAACAATTCTTAATTAAAATCTTGAATTAAATAATGAAATTACCTGTTATTACTGCAATACATCCACGACAGTAAAGATCTAAATAAATAATGTAACTCCTCTATAATTGAACAAAATGAAAAAAATAAGGCCAAGTACTTTTTAAACAATTTATATCCCTTGAGAAAAACTTTTGTTTACTTTTATATCATTGACGTTTATTTATTGTTAATAAATTTACAGCATAGTGATGGAAATAATCTATATTCAAATAAATTTTTAATTTAATTAATAACTTAATGCATTAATTTTAAACGGAATTTTAAAAGAGTATTATAAAATTTTAGCTCTATTTATTTTTAAAGTTCTTTGCAACATATTAGTGCCTAAAATTTGAGAATGGTGACCTGTACTTTGTGGAAAATATTTGGTGGTTTATCTTCAGTATAAACTCGGAAAAATGTGATACAGTAAAAAAACAGCTGTAATAGGTGTTTTTGCATTTTCACATCATGGTTTTGTTGCCATGATCTCAGGTCCATAAAAATTAGATGTAGTTTGTGAAAAATATTCCATCTCCCTAAAAATCTTGGAAGCTAGATTGTGGAAATTGAGGTAAAAGATTTAAACCAAGAGCATGGAAACACTATTTTTTCTGGTTGGAAAAAAGTGTCCCAGGGGACGTGGGAGTTTGGGGTTTAGGAAGGGGTAGAATTTTAAGGGATTGGGGGCTGATACTCTGGATGGAAGAGTGAAAAAAAATTTTTATTCACTTTTTTCTCAATTTAAAATTTCTATAGCATGTTAATCATTAATTTTTGCTCAGTAATCTTAAATGCAAACATATTGAAATAATACGTATTCTTGCATAACCCATATCCTACAATAACACACCAAAGTCTAAAACGTTTCTTTTTTTATTTATTTTCTTTGAAAATATTTCTTCCCATATTTAATTTGGAAACATATTTATTTGGTTTAGCAGAGTTCAAATTTCAAAGATTTCCAGATTACCTAACTTCCACTCACTACCTCTTTTTACACATGTTTCTAACATTGGTCTTAAAATTTTCCACTAAAGTTTGTATTATTATGTGTAAATGCATTAAACCTGAAGAAAATTTAACTAAAATTAATACTAACCTTGGGATATACTCGAAGGTAGCTTATCTTTTGCAACCGCATAGCAAAGAGCAATAGATAAAAGAATCAACGACAGTTTCATGTTTTATGATAACTAAATTAATACAGCAAATGTGTCAAAACAGCGATTGAAAGGCATAACGGCATTATTTGGTTGAACCTTCATATTAAAGGTTAGACTTTTTTTGCATAGCAGAACAAATAAGTCTTTATTCCATGCAATTTATTTATTTATTTTTTTTTTTGACATTCTACAATGCAAGTGCTAATTTTAAATTTATTTATCCTTTATCTATTAAAATCTTTAATGATTTAAAAAGCACGATGTTTTTTCGAGACAACAGTTAAGAATACACATAAAAACACAGAGTATCAAATGATTCAGAAAAGAATTTTTTTTTAAAAAAATTAGCCAGAAGATATGTCGCTACGGTAATGATATTCCATAAATTAATAATAAATTTGCTGGTTAAACAAGAGTTTGTAGTTTTGTTTAAAAATATTATGTTACATATAATATATATTATTCTTATATTATCCAATGTTTAAGTGGAAGAATAATGGGAGATATATCACTTATTTTATAAATAAATAAGAGATGGTTTCTATTACTGTACTCATGATGAAAGATAACTTTTCCTATTTCAAATTATGTCTTAATTATCATATTGCTATTTCTTAACTATTATTATTATGTAGTATTCATTTTCAGAATTTTTCTTTTTTTAGCTAATTATTAATAATAACAATAATATAAAGAATGGTCAATCCAATTTTGTTGCTGAATTTGGTCACTGTAATTGTTTTTAAATAAGCTGAGTATGAATCTTAGTTTAGCAAAGCGTTTTAAAAAAGCCCTTTAGTATAACAGACCCAAGAACCACACATGGTAACCAAAGGTTAATCGGAAATTAGCAAGGATATTAAGATCTAATCAATTAGAAATATTGGAGTGTTGGAAAATCTACGACAAACATCTCTAGATATCTTAGTTTATTTTTTAATTCATCTATGATACAATCTATAGGAATATTGAAATTGATGCCTTTACAAATATTTTTAAGGAAATATCATATATTACTCTACTCAAGCGTGACAGAGATAAACAAGACATGAATACAGCATATAATCCATAACTAAAACTAGTCTATTTTGAAGCAAAGTTCAGCTTTAAGCTGTTCATACTCATAGAAAGTTGAAAAAAGTTCAAATATCATAGCCAAGTTCAAATATCGTCATCGTCATTTAACATTCCCTTTCTTTTCAGTAATAGAAATTTAAGCTTTGTTTAGCTCTGTTATTCGAATAGGTCTCTTGTTTTATAAGAAATGTCAATAGTACTCTTCGTTAAAACATCTTAAACTTTTATTCAGGAGCATGGCAGTCAATTCATGCATACTCACATTTACATTTACATTTATCACATAGCTTTCTTATGTTCTTAACCTTAAATGTTTTGCTTGAGTTATGGTAAAAATTTAATAAGACCTCTGTTAAAGAGTAACAACCACATACAACAACATATAGAGCTGTAATACGACGTTGCTGGCGCCTTGGGCTTCAGTTAATATCCAGATCATTCAAGATAAAGACACCTGTCATTTTTTAATAGCAAACTTCTTGAATGCATATCTTATGCTAAATTAACTCTTCAATAACCTTAAAATTAAAATAAAAAGATAAATGGAAGTTTAGAAATCTATGAATTCCATTTTAATGAACAATGAACAAGCGAAGCGATAGCTGTTATAGAGGCCAAGCCTGAAACTAAAACTTTATCAAATTATTCACTGAACTATGATAACTAAATTAATTTATTTTGATCTTTATAAATAATAATATAAATATGATCATAAATAAATATAATACCCATACTTTACTTTTGAATATTTGTGAGCTGAAAACAATGCAATGGAGGTGTGCAATTATGTGCAAATGTACAAAAAGTGTAATTTTAACCGGGTGAAATGGTTTTAGACTAATCTCAATGGCGAGAAATTAATGAACCAAATAGCTAAAATTTATTTATTACTTTTTTCATTCTTTAAGACTGAAACATAACCAATGTTTAAAATCGGTAAATGAAATTATAAAACGGTTTAATTTTAACAAATAATTTAGGAAGTATGCATTGCATTGTTTTCTCATTCAATGAGCTCATTTTAAAGACAAAAAAATTCAGAATAAATGGGAATCTAGGCTAAAAATTATATGGCCGCATTTAGAAATTAGTTAATTAATCAATTTGTTCATTTTTTACTTTATACTAATGTTCTTTTGTTTTTGTGCGCTTTTGTGCAGTTGTAGCTAAATATTAACTGAGTACATTTAAGCATTTTCTGTAGTTTTTTTGAGAATGGAAAGTCTTAAAAATTTTTTTTTTTGAAATTGGTCGAAATGTTCTTATTAAATGGGTAATGGAGAAATAAAACTGTCCACTGTTCTTTTTTTTTGCTTACATTCTTTAAGGTTAAATTTCATGTTCAAAATTTATAGATGTACTCCTCGTGATTCAATTTTGAGAATCTAATATGGCTTTTTATATATTTGATAAGAATATGGCAAAGGTAAAGTTGGATACTTTCCGATTTATGCCAAAAATTACCACGTAAAAAATCAACTTATTTCAACATCTTTGTACCAAGCACACAGAAAAGAACTTGTTTCAAGCTTCAAAATATTTAACTGTAATTGCAAAACTCGTTGATGCATTCATAATCACTTTAAATGGAACGTGTAACAAAATTTTAAAAGAAATTGTTTCTAAATAAAAGATTCTAAAAATGGAAACTCATTTACTAAATGAGTAATGAAAAATAAACGATTAAAGTGTTTGAATTAAAAACTTTGGATGTTTTATTAAAATTTAAAATTAACTGACTTCAATTATTATCATTATTATATTTTTAAAAAAACCACTTAACCACTCGTTAAACGAAGATTGTTTAACTAGTTAAACACTCTCTCTCTAGTAAAAAAAGTCAAATCATTACCTAACTGTGAACATTAACTTCCAAAATAAATACCACATTAATTAGCCATTCGCCATGAGAACCACGTCAGGTTTGTAAATTCTTAAAATTCTTGTTTTTTTTGTTATCACATTATTGAAACTTTTTCAGTAAAATACGGTCTGTTTAATAAATGTAAATACTTGTAAAGCATTCAGATTGTTACTTGCTAATCAACTTAAATGCAAGATATTCAAAATGGTAGCAAAACAGCATTTTTTATTAGCTCTTTAAGTATGGTAACTAACTTTTGAAGATTTTTTCAAACTTTTTTTAATGTAAAGGTTAATATCTCATGGTGAAAATTAAATCCCATCGATGTAAAGGCAAGGTAAACATTTTATTAGACTAGGTAGAATTTACTAAACTACAATGTATAAATCACTGAAGGATTGGATATACAATATATAAATCACTGAAGGATTGGATATATTTCACATTAAGAAATAATTTTTTTTGAGGTTTAATTTTTTCATCTGGTGACACATTATCCAAAAATTATGACAGGAATCTAAAAAATTCCTTCACTGCTTCTATCTTTTAATTTAAGAAAATGATATTGCTAATGTTGTGCGAGTAATCTACTTCTCAAAAGAACTCTCAAATGTCTAAATCACCATTAAAAACAAGTCGCTGCTGTCTGACTTTAAACCAACTTCGTTCTTAATAATATCTTTCTGCACTAAATTGTAGTTCTGGAGGTTATAATTAAATTATTATAAAATAAACACTTAGTGACTGCCAGGCATTATACCAAAAAAAAGCATTAACGTCTTTCTGATATTGAAGTAGCAAAAAAATTTTGGTTTCTCTTTCTCAAAAAAATAAATGGTTATCAGAAACTTTTAATAGAAAGTAATTTTCAAAGTACCCTTCTAGGACAAAATCTAACTTTTTCAAGATGCAGATAAATTTTTTGGATATACAGCAAGGCAACATTTTTAAACATCAGACAGAACTACAGCATAATTGAAGCTCGACTTCCTGCAATAAATATGTTTTCCAAGAAGAGGAAGAAGATACCAATTATATTCCTAAAATTTCAAACAAAGTTAAAAAAAAAAAAAAAAAAAAAAAGATTTTGAATGAAATTCAAAAAGGCTGCTTTTAGATTTAAAATAACCATATTTGGACGTATTTTTGGGCTAAGCAGAAAAAAAAATTAAAGACAGATAACTATTTGGTCAATGAATGAGTGAATTGAATGGATAAATTTGAGAAAATGAAAAAATTAGATTCCAATGCTAAAAAGTTTTTAACAGACAGCCATTTAAATCAAAATCATTTACCCTAAAATTATTTATTCTCTTTGGTCCTTTAGCTTCACGCAACATTAAAAAAAAAAAAAAAAAAAAAAACGGAATCCAAGAAAATTTCAATCATTTTCCTAGCAATGAAAAACAGTTTATGACAGGTGGCGGTTAAATGCCCTCCATGATCCTCTAACATCTTGCACCAAATGAAAAAAAAGAATTAACAAAAGGATTTTAAGCAAACTTCAGGTGAAAAATTAGAACATATTTGGACCCAGTACCAAAAAGTGAGTTTTTAACAGGTGGTAATTTGGGTCAAAAAATGTCCTCAATCTTACGAACATCAAGCAAAAAAAATAACAATAAAATTCAAAAAAAGCAAACTTTTAGAAAAAATCTTAACAATAACTTACTTTAATGTAAATTCAAGAAAAACTGAAATAATTAGAAAAAACTAATGAAAAGAAGTTACGGATGTACGGCCACACAAATAACCACGGGTAACTTCATGTGACTCTATCAGCTATGTCAGGTGTCCAATAATGGTAGAATAAGATTACAACAGAAGAAGAAAATTACATAGAAGTACTCACTTCTATCAACAAGTGCATATAAAACTTTTTGTTTATTTCATTTTATAACATAAATTGTATTGAAAAATTATATTAAATTATTTTTTCAATTTTCCTTATTTATTGAGACCATTTTAATTTCTCATTCTGCGGACCAACCGCATATTTTCGAAATCAAGAAAAACAATTACATTTATTTCCAACTATAAAAAAAAAATTATTTTCATTTTCATGTTTGAGAAAATAATGTCAATGCATAAAGGTTTGCTAAAACATGGTAAGCTTGTTGGCAAGCCCAAGTTAAAAATGATATATGGTAATTTTTGATAGAAAACTGCAACAGAATTTAACAAACAAATAATTTTTTTATGCTACTAGTAAATAATATACAATAAATAGAAATAAATTCTCTGTCAACATTATTGAAACTAATTTTGATTTTGTTTGATGTATTGGAAGAATAGATTATAACAAAAAAAATGGTTTTATGGTATATGGTTTTATGGTATATGGTTTTATGGTATATGGTTTTATGGTATATGGTTTTATGGTATATGGTTTTATGGTATATGGTATACATATATCATATACATATGGTGAAATAAAAAATATTGCTTTTAATTTAAAATATATTCCAATTTAAAATGCATTTAAATTTAATTCACCAATTTCGTTTAAAGACAAAAAATTGAATATTAAAACAATGGATGTTTACATGTTTAAGAATAATCAAATGGAATTCTTTTGTTTAATGTTTGAATTCTCTGTCAATAGAGAAAATTAGAAATTAACTTTGATTTAGTTTTGATGTGGTAACTATTGTTTCAATTGAATTATTCTCTACTGTTCAAAATTATAAGAAATGGTGAGACAAAATATGAAATTAAGAATAAATTTTTTGCAGAGTCAGCAGAATTTAGGCTCAAATTTTCTGCAGAGTCAGAATGTTTCGCCTTACTGCCTAATGAGCTCAAAGTCCAATAAATTTGAGTAAAATATTTACATTTTCAATTGACAACTATATTAAAAGACTATATTAAATGAATGAGAGTTCTACAGGGGTTTTAATAAAATCTGTAGCACCACATAAATTTATTTTATGGCTTTATAGCATGTCGTAAAAGCTTTAGAATTAAATTTAGCATTTTCTACATCTATATTGTATTGTTTTTGTTATCTAATACTTTACCAAGGATCTTCTGAAAGACAAATTGAAGCGGTAAATACGTGTTTTCAGTTATTATTATTAATACTGACAATTATTTTTTTATATTATTTTAAATAAAATATGCCGACCAGCTGATTCTATATTTATCGCCAGTTAGCCCTCAGAAAAAGAATTTAAATTGCTCTTGCCTTATGTCTAAAAACACTATTTTCCTTATTCAAACTGTAAAACTCATTATTTTTCCAAAGTGTTCCTGAAAAACTTATAATTTTCACTAAATGTGCCTGACCAGCTGACCAGCACATCACCTTCCTTAATCAAGCCTAAAATTCATGATTTTCTCAAACTGTGCTTGAAAAACGTTTTCCTTGATTTTAGGAAATTTTTTCCAGCTATATTTAAAATACTTCAAATTTCCTAAAATTTTTTCTGAAAAAATAGAATTTTCCCTGATTTTTTCTGAAAAAGCATTGAATTTTAACTGACTGTTTTTGGAAAACACGTCATTTTCCCTGCTTATGTGTGAAAAATTTCTGACTTTTTATTTTTAGAAAAAGTATTGTTATAACTGAATTTTCTTGTAAAACAAAATATAAAATTCCTCTTTAATGAGAAAAAAACCAAACCATATGAGCGAATAAGCAAAAAAAGATAGACGTAAACACAGATTATTGACAGAAACCAAGTATGAGCCATTAAACAAAAAACAAATATTGACAAAAACAAGGTATTAGCATTAAACAAAAAAAGATAGAAATAAACACAGATTATTGAACGAAACCAGGCATGAGCCAATAAACAAAATAAAATAGAAATAAAGACAGATTATTGGGAGAAATCAGGTATGAACCACTAAACAAAAAAAGATAGAAATAAGCACAGATTACTGAGAGAAACCAGGCATGAGCCAACAAACAAAAAGGTTGAAGTAAACACCGATTATTGACAGAGATATAAATTTTTATTTTTATGCTCACAAAATAAGCTCATTGTATTCTTTAAGATCTAAAATTTCAATGTCGCAATCTTCGTTGATATATTCTTGCGTTGTCTTGCCAAATTTAGATTCAACTTCGTGCATTTTCAATACGTGCCCATTTTTGAAAGCTTCGATAAAATCTTGAAGTGTCTCATACTTCCCATATTCATTTAATAGATTTAAATCTTCTACAGTGGTGTCAATAGGTTTACCTCCTGGAAAGGGCACTAAGTTTTTTAATCTCAACTTAGTATAATCTTTCATTTGGATTCGTGCAGCAGGTTCCATATTTTTAGGAATATCATCTGCCATTCTAACTGCATCACCATAAGTTACAAATATTTTGTTCTGATATATTGGATGGTGACCTACCATGATAGTATGACAGCACTCACTAATCCACCGTATTGACTAAAATAGAAATAAAATATAACTGGAGTTTGGCACAAGAGACTATTATATCAAATAGTTATACCTGTATTTAGGGACATGCATTTTAGAACCTTAAAGGAAGGTCATAGTTTAAACTATTAACTTTAAGATGGAGGCTTATGTAAATATATGCATCTGAGATATCTAAAGGTGAGAGTCTAATGGCTATTAAAACTTTATAGCAATCCAAAGATTAACCGCTACACAAAAATTTTCTTCATAGAAATCAGAGAAAATAAATCTGTGAATCTAATAATCCATTTAAAGCAGACATCCAGAAAATAGAACATCAATCTAATTAGTAAAAAATTTGATTGCTAAATATTGTTTTTCTTTTTTAAAAAATTTAACCCTTCTTTTTCTAAGATTTTGACAGCCAAAATCAGAAATAGTTTTAGAATTTTTTTACTGTTTTACACTTCATTCTCTAATTCAAAGAATATTATATATACTTAATATGTGAGCATGAAAAAAAAAAAAAACATTGAAAATTCAAAGAGCAAAATAAATGTCAAATAAAGGTGATTCTTAGAGAGCCAAACTTAATTAAAAAAACCCGTAAAAATTTCAGACCAATAAGTTATTTCAATCAAGTCATCATCATTTGCTGGTATATCTAAGCATATATCAAAAGTGTTCAAACTGCAGACTTTTAATTATTAATGTTTGCAAAAAAAATTTAAAGTACACAATTGTATATCATTGGTCAAATTTAAAGAAATTTTTGTTCAAGCACTTTAAAAAATTTCCTTTAAAAATATAACCACCGGAAAATAGAATAAAAAAAATCAGAAAACATCAGGAGCTTATATCCGATTGGAAGACAAAAGATCTTACAAAAGATCGCACAAATCTCCAGCAATAGGAATTTTTATAATGAAATTTTAATTCATTTGCTAGAAATTCGATGACAAAGAGTAATAAGCATTAAAGTCAGAAAGAAAATCATTTGTATTCCAGTAAGTCTGCTTCAAAAGCACCTCTTTTTAATATAATAGGTAAAATGTATGCCTACCTTGAGACAGCTTCTTCAAAGGTAAATAAATGATCTACTTACCTTTCCATCTTCTCTAAGCTTAAACCATTTCAGCTTATTCTTTCCAGAAGTAACAGTTATATCATTTCCAAAATACCAAAGATCTAATGGTCTGTTTGAAGGCAGATTTGGTCCACCTAGTAACTGTGCCCATGCTATCGCTTGTCTACAATCACAGCACGCACATTGAAGCCTACCCCTTGGTGAACTTTCCCCTATTTCTATCCTCACTTCACCACACTGACAACTCAAATTCCCTGTCATATTACAATATTATTTGTTTTAGGTATTTACTGAACGAAAAATGAATTTTATACAGATTATTTGAAACTTTTCAAACAAAAAAGAAAACCACAGAATAATCAACGTAAATATTCTTCCAGAAACAAACAACTTGAAACAAACAATAGCAAATAAATAATGATAGTAAAAATAGCTTCTTAAGAAATTATTTACTGAGGATATAAATTACTTAAAATAAATTTGGATTAAAAATATGAAAAGAAAATAAATTTAGGAATAACATTTTCAAACATTTAGTTCAAATTTATTTGAGAAATTAAAACTGAATCAATTCAAAATTTCAAACATTTTCTGTTTGAAAAAAAAAAACTTTCAACAGACCGTTGACTCGTCCCACGCCCCAATTTAATATCAGAGCACAACGTGGATATAGTAAAATCTCGAATTAATTATAGTGGAATCTTAGAACACCCATACACAATTTTTAGCTAAAAAAAAAAATAATATTGAAATAACTCCCCAAGTATTAAAACTTTTAACTAAAAAACCTTTAAGCTATCAAATTGACAAAATTTGGAAAAAAACATTCAACTTTTGGCACCTTTTATAAAACCTCACACCACTTTTGTAGGGCAATTAAGTATCACTCATCAAATGCCACGTTGGCCACGTCAACGGTATACAGCAGACATATGACAAGACACGGTACAAAAAATAAAAACTCTACGGTTTGATTTGCGTTTTGAAATCATTTTGGTTAGTAACTTTTTAATTTTTTTTAATTTCAGGAATTTTGTTTAAATTAAAAAAAAAAAATATTTTGATTTACATTAGTTTATTTTTCTTAACAGACCTTTCCCTGACTCCTGGCACCTTCAACGGACAATACCCTGATTCCTCCTACCTTTAACAGCCACAAAGCAGCTAAGCATGATGAAAATCCAATATCATCACCCCTGACTTACATCTATTTATCAGCATGTGGCTCAGAGGTAGATGATACACTTTACAAGTGCTAAGCCTCTGGTTCAAGCCCTGCTGTGGATGGTCATCTTTTAAAAAGTTTGACAATGATCTCCCGCCATTATGGTAAAAAAATATAAATTAAAGTATGCACATATTTAGAATATTTACATTTTTCTAGATTATTATGATATGCAGCCAAACAGTGCAAATTTTCAAAATAAATAACATGTAGATGTGCAATGTTTTTCTTATTATTGAGTGCGCAAAAGATGCACACTATTATACCTTTTTTTTTCTAGTATATAACTTTTTGAAGATAAAATGATTATTACAAACAATAGCTTTAACACACCAAGTCTGGTAGAACATTGCAGCCTATTGTTTTACAATTTTATAAAAAATCCAAAACTTTGCATCCTAAATTATGTCCTCACAAAATCAAAACTTGATAGAGGTATTAATATAGATAAACTAATAGTGAAGCACGAAAAGCGATATCAAGAGTTTCTTACTTAAATACTTCTGTATTCTTGCATGATTTAATAAAATATTACCTGGATTTGTTTTGTTAATGCTTTGAAATCTCATACATCTCCAATGCCGAGCAGCAAGGTGATATTTAAAAATTAACTGAATACCTAAAGATAATTTTGATTTTATTGATCTGTAAGATGGAGAGACCAAAATCTAAATCTTCTATACAACAATGTTTATCAATAAATTCTTGAATTATTTTCCTATTTTTAGATTTTTATTCAAAGCAGAGCAAAAATCACAGAATAGGAATCTCTCACAATTACAATAGGCTTTGTCTCACTATAATGGACTATTAAAAATTTTTTGATTTTTGGCCGTAAAAACTTTTTTTAAATCAGTTCAAAATTATTTTCTGTTAATTCATAAGGGTAAACCCTCTTCATGATCATTATTTTCAAAAAGAATCTTTCCTGAAGCCAAATTTACATTTGATTTCTTGCAGCTATTTTACATGTCCAAAATAATATTTACAATTATTAATAATGTTACAAACTTCTGCAGTCTATATATTGTATAGTATCGGATGTGTTCAAGAGTATCAAGTTTATTTAAATTAAACATTATATATTTAAATTAACAATACCAATTGTAATCAAATTAAAGCAAAATAAAATTTTATAATAACTCTCTCTTATACCAAAAAAGTCCGTTATTATTGAATTCCAACTTCCCAGTTCAGGAGTCAACAATGGCAATAAAAAAATAAATACACCTTTAAGAATAGGATAAAACTCTTTTAGTTGCCTGCAACCCCGAATCCAGAAACGGATTAAAAGTAAAAAAAAAAGTAAATAATAATAACTAAATCATACACAAAGTCAAATTTCTTCAAGAAGATAAATTTACAATTATCGTTAGATACCAGAAAAAGTTGAACAACATCTTGGTAAGACCGAATAAATTTGGAACGAAACGAAATTCTGAATGTAATAAAAGTTTTACCTTTTCCATTTCACAGAAACACGAAAAGAAATTATAAATTAAAAAAAAACTTTGTTCTCTCATCAAAATCTATAATAATAGGAAAACAGTTTTTGTTTTAATTCTTAATAAATACCGAGTCTCTTTTAAAATATCTATATAGTATTTAAGTGAGATAATTTATTTGCGAAGAAAAATGATATTTGGCAATGCAATGGTATGAGTGGAATCCTTTGAAAGCTGCTAAATAATGAGTTATCAGCATGATATTGATTTAACGTTATTTTCTGCAAACAGATTTTAGGTGACTCTATCTAGCCCATCTGATTTTTCGGTCACTATCGAGCTCAGCTGATTTTAGGTGACCATATGCATTGAGATATAAATTGATGAGATACTATTCTTATACCAAGCACATACTCAAAACTATTATAATTTGTATAACTTTATGTTTTTTGAATAAGCTCTTGCAATGAAGCTTCGTGCTTTTTAATAACATCAAGTCGCGCTTTGTTCATTTCATTAACAAATTCTACCCACTCTTTTTCTCGTTTGATTTTATAATTCTCTCTTAAGCAATTATCTCTAGAATTACTTTCAGTTAAAATATCCATAGCATCAGAAGCAGCATAAGTTATTTTCTCATGAACCAAATCCAACCTATCCTTGAGTAGATCAACACATTCAGTAATAATTGTTTTTGATTTTTCAGTTGAAATAATAATATTTGAAAATGTGTCAGAACTATGTTTTTTCTTTGTTTCCATTTCATTAACAAAATATTTACATTCTGATTTGATAACAGAACGGTGGTCAAATAACCTTGATGCTAATGAAAATGCATCTTTAGTTATCGTTTCTGTTCCTTCAGACATAGTTTATTCACTAAAAAAACAAAAAGATTCACTTTCAGAGATCATAACAATAAAAATGACAAAAGTAATCTGAATGCATACCCAGGTTAAACAGGGAAAAACTTCTAAATACTTCTAAATATTGAAAATCTACATGCTCAATTTTAGGAGATTAAAGTTTATTGTGAAACTTGGGTGCTGATTGGGTTGTTGTACCAATCTCATTCAGTAAAACAGCAGGTAATTATAAGTTTTTTAAAATTTCAACTCTTAAGGTCAGTTTCAATATTTCGCTGAGGAATGATCATTTTCCTGAGCATAGAAGTTAAACAAACATATTCTCCATAATTTTAAAAATATTTTTGTTTGTCAACTCAGGCATTAATAATGAAGAGATAAAACATTTACAAAATTTATTTAGCGAGGTTTCAGGAGTCATGCTGCTCCTATCATCAGGCTAGTTACAATTAAAAAATTTTTTAATTGTAACTAGCCTGATG
>JAUZNK010038178.1:0-17637 GCA_035046665.1 Euphysa ruthae
TTTCTAATATTAACAAGTAAAGGTTGAACGGGCCTCTGGCATTTAAAGATTTGAAGTAAAATATAATAAAAATTCTCCTTAATGCTTATCCAATTATTTTCTCTTTTATTACTGATAATTTTTCAAAGAATCTTGGTTAAAAACATTAACAGGGAGTTAAATCTGGAAACTTTTTGAATAAAACAATTCAAATATTTAAAACAAAGTCTAGCCGATGTCTAGTCAAAGGCAACGGTTGTAAAAAAATTTTGGCATAATTAAAATGCAACTTTTTCAGAAAAATTTATAAATACAAAATTTTGGCTTTAACTAAAAATTGCTTAAGATAGAAGACATCACTAAAATTAAACTTTTTGAGAAAAATTAAAACTATTAAAAATTATTAAAAATTAATTTTCTAGTCTGGAAAAAAAAAAAAAAAAAAAAAAGGTATTGAAAAAAATTTCAAGATTTAAAAAAATTTGTGTTTGAAGTCTAAAATGACCATATTTATGGACTGGAAGAGTTGATAAAATCTGTGAAAATCATATTAAAGAAATGTCTCACGAAAACCATTGCAAATATAATCAAATGAGTGGTAACAATAGGAAAGCTTCAAATACCTATATTTTGATAAGCACCCAAAAAAATTTCCCAATCCACAAGCTGTCAGAAAAAATCATTTAACCGATCGGATTAAAATCAGTTAATCTGCAAAAAGTTTGCTCAAAGCATATAATATGACTGTTTTTTTAATCTAGACCCATCTTCTTTTCAGGGTTCCCATACAATTTTTATATCAATAGCGATGGGTCAGAAAATCGACCAACAGACCCTGTTACCTGTTTGACTTGAACTTCAAAAAAGATGTCCTGTAATATCTACCAACCTGACAGAAAACCAAACAAAATTTTCAGAAAAATTTGCTTTAAGCAAACCAAAGCGCTCAAAATAGTTTTTAACGCTCTTTAAATATAGCACATTTAAATTGACAGTTTTTTTACATTTTTACTCCCTGATAAAGCCAGGTATGTACTCAGGACACTGCAAAAAGTGGCACCAAAATTTGTTTCTATAACCATCTAGGTGCTATTTAGTCATAAAGAAAACTTTAAATGTGTAACAACCAAATACCCAAATGGGTCAAAAAAAAAACTTGAAATGGCAATTTTTAAAGCAAACTACATCAATATTTGTTATACCAAGCAACTCTTCACCATTATTACACAATACACAAATTTATTAACTGTAGATAGTTTGCTAAAGAGGCAGCGATGGACATTTTGTAAACTGTAGGGAAGCCACATGCAAAGGGCGTGTGCAATGCATGTTACATTGAAAGGTGGTTAACTGATTGACTGTTTAGTTATTATCCAATGCACCAGCTGATCTAACCAAATATTGTAAAAACAAGACACAAGTGTCTTCACAGAAACTGTACTGGGAGCCCTAAATTTGTGGATTGGCACCAAAATGGCCTAAAAAAGTCGAAAATGGCCATATTCAAAAAGACCTACAGTAAAATATTGAGTGGCTTCTCAGATTTATTTCACAATGCAGCACTTTATTTACTCTAAACTCAAGACTCAATACTGAAAAACATTTATCAAAGTTTGTTTTGCAGAGAGTAGAAGATGCCCTAAATGAGAGAAAAGGCACAAAATTTCCCTTAAATACACTAAAATAGCCATTTTCGAGGTGATCTACAGCAAAAACCACATGGTTAAGTGATTTTTCAACATTATTTCACTAAACAACAACTTAAACCTCTAGATACAGCAAAAACAGGCATCGAGAGATATTTTACAAACAGCTTTTAAACAACAGTTAAATGACACAATAGAAATAAAAAGGCCTAAATGCTAAATGTGCCATATTTGAAACACATTACATCAAAAGCCACTATTACCAATATCATTACCTAACTGGTGTTGAACGATTAAATGAATAGGAAAAATCAAGACTTCAGAAATTGCAAATAGAATGATATATGATATATACAACTAGCAAACAAATATCAAGTAAACTACTTTGAGCTATGATAAAAGAAGTATTGACAAGGGAAAAATTATGGTGTGCTTTGTAAGCAGATTAAGCCAAATAACTGATTTATGTTGCTGAAAATTAATACTGAAAATACAAATATAAATAATATGCCAAATTTTGTATAATGTTCACTTTTAAATTTTGATAAAATAACCATATAGTCTGTAAAGTTCTGAAACAGGTATAAAATTTTTAACTTTAATGCCACTTTTTTAAAAATTCCTCATGGAGCTGTACATAAATTGAAAAATAAAACATCCTTAAACAGTTTTGCAAAAAAAAAAAAAAAAATTAAATTAAAAACAACAAACAAAATCTTTCAAACAAAAATCTTTCAATTAAAAATTACTTATAGTGAATGCATAATACAATAATAAATGCAAAATTTAATGTTCTTAAACAATTTTCAAAAAACCCAAACCTTTACAAAACTGTACAGATTTAGTACAAACAAAAAATCTTAAAAAATTATTTAGCTGATAATGACGTTATTAAAAACTATAATAATTTTATGGATTCCTCATGAAACCACAATGTAAATCAAGTCTAGGTTTTTCTGTCAGAGAAAGCCCTTTCATCAATTCACGGCCTATTTCTTAATAAATACTTCAACATCATATTATAAAAGCCTTTAAAATTATCATAAAATTTACTTGCTTTGTATTTACAAAACTTATACAGGATGTTTTCATAAGAAAATTTACAAAAAGTAAGGTTAAAATCCTAAGAAACTTCTTTGGACTGTTATTAATAAATATTTGTATATATATTTGTAAAAGTATTAGTAAAAATCTGCAATATAATCACTGAGTTTGCTAAATGCAGACACCTTAGTCAATACTAAATATATAAAATATCAAACTATCAAACTGTAATTAAAAATGTTAATAAATAATCCCATAATAATTATTTGACTTATTGATGGTTTACAAACAAAATCAAATGTTCATGTCCCCCATATACAAAAACAAAGAAATGGTATAGTTTAAACAAATTTATACATTGGTTTAAAAACCTGAAAACTCTGAAAAAAAAGTTCTTGCTAACCAGTCAATTGAAGAAAAATTTGTTAAGAATGGAAAAATGGTATAACTTGGGTATTTAATCTCTTGGTGATGCATTTAAATTTTTATAACATAAATAACCAATCAGTTCATCATTCCATGACTTAAAATTTTAACAAAATGAAATATATGATTACAATATATTGATAAAAAATATAAAAGTAATACTGCTCAATGAAATACACACTATTTTACTACTTATTCAACAACTAACTTTATTCTAGCTTCTTTTTTTTTAAATTTTGAGATCCCTGTAACCACCTACACTGCACCTCCCACTAATTTGAATGCTCTATTTATTCAATATCCAAGGGTGCTTTTAAGAAATTTGAAAACCGTTTTGTTAAAGTGTTTGTTTCGTTAAAACAAACAAACAAATAAACACCCGATGATTATCATAACAGCTGAAAGCAACTTTTGAATCTTTTTACGAAAACAGATAATTTAAATTACAATTAAGCTACTAAAAAGGTGGTAAGTTAAATAAAATAAAGGTTCAAAAAGATATTTTAACGTATTACAACATTCTTACAAAAACAGTATAAAAAATTGTCAAAATAAAAAATTCTCTAATAAAATATAATAACATTTTTAACATTAAATGTGGAAATGGTCTTTAAATAATTGAAACTAAGGTCCGCTGTAAAATGCTGCTGCACCTGACTTTAAACCTATATCTTTTCTTTTTTTGCAAATTTTCTAGAAAAATTATTTGGAAATGGTTAGAACTTAACATATGAATAAAAAGATATATTTCTTTGAATTTATTTTCACATGAGCCTGAAATCTTTTACTTATAGCCAAGTCAAGAGCAATACCTTTATACTAAAAGTTTACCTGTTTTAGCATATAAATATGAAATATGATCCTATTAACAGTTGTGTTTTAATTATATATAATACTAATTAATATAAACCATTGGTATTATAACTTATTACCAGGTGGATAATTATCCATGAAAATTACATTTTGCAGAGTTTCTCTTGGAAAATAAGCTTTCATCGAATTATCATAGTAGGTAACAAGCCTAAATTTTTTCTTTAAATTTTTTAATTTGGCTAAAGAATGCAAAAAAATAGTCAAAAAAAGGAAAATTCAATATTATTTGATTTTATTTTCATAAAAAGTTCCACCCCCTGCATTATTATTTGTAAACAAAATATCTTAAGTTTAATGTAATTATTCAAAAATCCAGCATAGCTTACTGGACATTAAATAAATGGTATTGTGAAACAGTTTAGAGCTACAAATTTAGAACTTTGCATTAAACCATAAAGCATCAATCTTTGTTAGATTCTAAAAAAAATACTTTAAGATTGGCAAGACACTCAAAAAAAAAAAAAAAAAAGAAAGAAAAAAAGTAGAACATTAAAAAGGTTTTAGAGCTTTAATCTAAATAGGACAAATACGTGGTGACAAATTAATACAAAGGATATAGTTAGTTTTAATTAATTAAAACAACATCATTTCTAACTATTCCAGATATTAAATTATCTTAATATGAAATTCTGCGCTATCAATTGCACATTTAACTAGAAATTCTGCATTATCAATTGCACATTTAACTAGAAATTCTGTGGTATCAATTGCACATTTAACTAGAAATTCTGCGTTATCAATTGCTCATTTAACTAGAAATTTTGTGTTATCAATTGCACATTTAACTACAAATTTAGTGTTATCATTTAAATGAAACCAGATTACTATTTTAAAATCTTTTTAAACTTCAAAGCCGATAAAAACGCCACAGAAATTGAAGAAATTTTGTTGCCACCGTTTCTTAATAGTTCAGAAATTACCATGACAGACGTTCTATACAAAGCAAACTTCACTCACCACTTTAAAGTAAATTTTCTAGAATAATACAAAAAGGAAAGTAAAGAAATATTTAAATAATTTTAGCTAGCTTCTGTAAATAATTTTGCTTCATTTAATAAAAGTAACATGTGTTTTTCATCACAAACACTTATTTGTTTCAGATAATCTATTGAAAGTTCGCTAAGCTCTTGTACTGTTAAAATATTGGCATCTTCTATATCATCAATAAACATGGGTAACCCAACGTGAACAAGCCAATCTTCAAGAGTATCACACTTAGGAGGAGCAAAATCATATAGATTCTTTACGTCAAATTTAACCTAAATTTAATATGAATAAAAATCAAAATTTAGCTATAGATACATATAATTAACATCAAATAATTCAAAACTATATCTTTGCTCCAGTTGATAAATTAAAACCTTATTACAATTACACTCTCCTTCCAAATAAATAGCGCAGAGAATTTCTTTTTGTAAATGTCTCCAATAAAAAGGCAAAAAATGTGCCCTAGACAATAACTCAGTAATTTTCCTTTAAAAATGCTCTTATTTTAAATTGAATAATAATAGATAGTAAACTTCAGAAAAAATTACATCTAAATTAATTGAAGAGTTACACTCTGATACAAATTTCTGGAAAAAAAAGAAAGCATGCAAACAGTTAGTGTCAATTATTAGGAACTCATTGATATATAATGCTGTTCTGAGGATTAAAAAATAAACCTACTACAGGTATTTCTTTGGAGTTCCATTTCTCACATCGAATAAAATCACATGCTTCTGCAACATCTTCTAATGAATGCTGTAAATCATCCGCATATCTTCGAACTAATGCAAATGGTACATTCCAAGTACCATCCTGAAAATAAGAAAGCATATTTCATTAGGATATCATTTCAGGACGCAATATTATAGATATTAAAGATGATTACTGTTTACAGTAAATAATACTTATTTTTGTTGCATTCTTATATTCTTAATTGTATCATATTAATTTTCTAATAAGAGATATAACACCATTCCATTTCCACTTTTATTGAACTATGAAATTAGATAACGGTTTTGCAACTAAGTACAAACATCTATAGTGAACCTCAAGTTCATATCTACATAACTCTTTGTGATAAATGAGTAAGCCTGTAAAATTACTTAAGTTTCCGCACAGAAAAGCGATAGTGTATAAATTTTTAAAATGCAACCATTACCATCAAAACTACTCATTTCCTATCACACAATAAAAACTTGTTCTTATGTCTGCATACAGAAAAAAGCTCAGTTTTTTGTTTAATAAACCATTTGGTTCTGCTCAAAAAAATGCAATATTTTCACTTGTGCATAAGTTACAAACTTAGCAAGATCTTTATAGGGGGTGAATTTTGAAACAATGCCTCACTTCAGGGTATCTAAAGTTTTTTTTTAAGACTTTTGTAACTTTACAAATAACTAAAACCAAAGTAACAAACCGAAAAATACTGTAATACTGTCATTCATTTTCGAAACAAAACTAACAAAAATTACAGCTATTCAAAAAAAAACTTATTTTGACGACTGTCGGCTCCAAATGTTTTTTGTAAAGAAAAAAGAATAATACAGACTGCAAAATAGTTTTTTTGACTCAAGACTTAACGCTATTCCAAAGTTATACTGTTACACTGGGTGCAAACTTTACCTGGTTTTTAATTTAATAAAAATAATATTAATAATAACAATAATCCGTATAAGGCAGACGATCTTTGAACATAACAGTATCATTCGAACTTTCGATAAATAAAAATTTATTACATAAAGCGTTGTATGACAACTTCAAAACTAGAATTATTTCATTTGTAAATATTAACTGGTGAATTAAATATTTTTTTTCAATTTTAAATATTTGTAGTACTTTTAATATTTTAAAAATAAAGTCTCACATTAATCTGTAAAATAACCCTTGTGGTGCGAAAACCACAAGGGTAATATAACCCTTGTGGTTTCTTTTTTTTTTTTGAAGAAAAACTTTACATACCAAGATTCTAATTTATCTATGCTTCTCTTTTCCACTTAAATTATGAGAAATTACAACAAATGATAAAGTCATGTTTTACTATATATTTCATAGGATAATAACTTTCCTATGTTTTTTCTTTTTTTATACGTATATTTTTATAATTTGATAATTCTATCATTTGAAAAAAAAAAATTTTTTTTTCAAATAAATAAAACTTTTTTAGAGTAATTCTAATATTAAAAATGGTCATTAAGCTGTTATAAATAATTGATGCACGCGTAATTCTTCTAAGCATATTCAAATTATTTTTTTTAACGTAGTTTTTTTCTTAATAGAATATATTTTAGTATTAATATTAATAATAATATTTTGTAACCTTGAATACGCGTTAGATATGCATAATTTTAAAATTCTAAAACTATTTAATCATTTTCCGCCCTTTCTATCTATATTTCAAAGAAAAATCATGCATTTAGGGTGTTATAATAATTATTCATTAGGCTTAAATGTGATTATTTTATTAAATTAATTACCACTTCCTTTTTATACTAGTGGTTATTTGAGGTGATCTTTTGCTGAAAGTTATGTTGTTATGACGCAAACATAAATAGGGAAATATATACGTATCAAATATAATTACATTTAATCTCAATAAGATTTACGCTATAGTTTTTTTCAAACACAAAAGAGACAAAACAAAACAAACCATTTTCATTCGCTTATTTTCTTTTATTTAAGTTAAATTATTTATAAAACGCTAAAGTTATAGAATAATTGATGATTTGTTTTTATTGATTTTTTTGAAATAAGCTATTGACCTTATTTGAAGATTTTAGTAAAATATTTAACTCAAAGACTCAAAGCCGAAGAAAGGTACTTTACAAAAATTATCTGCTCATACTAGGCTTTGAAGCCAGGTAACGATGACTCATTTGCTTAATTAAGCGTTTTTGCCAGCTAAACCACAATAACTATATACTGCGAATAAAAACTGAAAAATTCTAATAGAGAATTAATTTTAGTTCATATTTTCTTTATGTTGTTACAGCAGCAGTAAAATATTATAAGATTGTTAAAAAAAAAACATATAATTTATTTAAAGAACTTAAAACTAATAATTTTGATGGACTTTCAGCTTTTTTATCGAAGGGCTCAGAGATGAGAATTCCATGATAAAAAAATGGTCAATGCAAAAAAGCTCAGAAATTATTATTCTATAGAAACGTAAAGATAAAAGCAGATTGTTCTGTCTCTAGGGTCTGGGGTTCACCAGTTAAATCTTCTCCTCCTCATTCATTGCTACAACAATATAAGATTCGTCTAGTATTTTGAGTTCACTAGTATTATCTTCCCCCATTTTGCTCTGATCTGAGTTGACTGCATGATCCTCATCAGCATTCTTATAGCAAACTTTCATAATGGATAAAAAATCGGTGCTAAGGTAGAAGAAACCATAAGCTGTTGTCGCAATATTATGGGTATGCTCTTTGGGAGTCACTGAACTAAGTGAACCGGTAAACAGGAGTATAAAAATTATCCCCAAAAAAGTTGCGTCTCTGTATACATAATTTTAGATTATTTATTTTGAACTTATTATATTATACCAACAATTGTTAACAATTGTTAATATGTATCAAAAGGAAAAAACACACATGATTTCCTCGATATCAACAGCTACCATCGAAACCATATAAAGATCAAGTGACAATACAGTAAACCATGCACTAAAGGAACCAAAAGAGTTGGTACTAACATGTCATCATCTTAAAAAAAGCATTGCATAGCACAAAACTATCTCCAAATTTATAACACTTGCTACAACATTCTATACCAATCTTGATTGCAAGCCATTAAAAAAAAGAAATAAATGTATCTAATTTACTTTCACACTCTGCAAGTTCTAGATCTTTTAAGGTTATTAACAAGACAACAAGCATGCTACGTAAACTCACTCAATCAGCTTACTCCGGCAAATATAACTAAACAAAACCAACTTGAATCTTTAAATACAATTATATTTGATGTAAAATATGCAAAAAATAAATGCAAGAAGCATCCTTCTTTAAAATAAAGGAATAAAAACCCTGAAAAATAAATATTTATCAACTTTCATAGTAAAATGTTATCTATTATCTGACTTATATCTCATTTAATAAGAATTCAACGTACACAAGGGAAATTAACAATCTAAGATTTTGTATGAATAGGTACATAAAAAGTTGCAAAGAGACTTTTACGACAGATTTGATAGGTTTTCGCATAGTTTTCGACTGAAACATGACAATGATAAATAAAGGAAGGTCAGAGTTTTCCCTTGAGTTATTTATTATCTTTTGGCTTCTCAAATTGTTTCAGCTAACTAGCAATACCTTAACAATTTAGATAGTTGAGCACTAAGAGGGACAATTAAACTAATGAATCTCAACACTGGAATCTGGGGTGGTTATAACCGTCGCCAATACACTCTGATGCTTAATAACCCAAGACTTTACCTTGATTTATCAATACCAGGTCTTTGAATTTAACATAAAATAACATTTAGTAAAGAAAAAGTATCTCGAAAATAAATTAATTTATAAAAATGAACAAAATGAATTTAAATAAACTTTAACATTAACAGATCTTGGGCCCTCCGGGCCCAAGCTAAGAGTAAAAAAAGAAACAAAAAAGTCTTGCGCACCTAAAATAAAATTTGACCTAGCGAGGCACACAGTGCACCTACATTTTTACTCACAGCTAGGCCTGTACGGTCTAATAAAACTAGGCCTGTACAGTCCCTGAGTAAAACATTATTGGATATTAAATTTAGTCAATAAACACAGTTTTCTTTTAGATGAGAAAATTTGATGTATAAGATGCAAAATAAGATATGTACACTTTTATCCTAGACCTTTCGTGCATTAAAAGTGAACATTGTATTTAAATATTGATTTGATTGATTTAAATGATCACCATATGCCAATAAACAACCAGTTAAAATGAAGAAAATTTCCCCTGAATTTTTCTCTTTTATTTCATTTCAGACCTTAGAATTCACCAATTTTCTGGTGAGTCAAAATAAAGATATAACGTCCAAAATAGGTAAAAGCGAGAAATTCATTTAAACTGGAATTAAGAACAAATCTTTAGTCTTCTTTGTAGAAAAATAATAGTGATTTTTATCATAACGTATTGAAATAGAAGATTAAATAAAAATTATACTTTATTTTAAAATTAATAAAAAAACTATTTACTTGACTTCTTAGCAACTAGATGTACTTTCATTCAATAAGTCATTAATTATTCATAAGCCACTTTAAAACCACAGATATTTGAATTGATTTTGGTTTGATGGATAATTTACTGAGCTTTTCCCAACATCATTCTTAAGTTGTAAATTATGAATAAATCTATTTTAATAAATGTCAGCTTTTAAAGAAATTATCTCATTAAATAAAATGACAATATTTAAAAATCAGCTTCCTTAAAAAGTTGAAAGATTACCTTTCATTACAAAAAAAAAAATTTTTTTTTTAATTTCAATTTATTTAATTATGAAGAGACAAAAAAGTAAACAACAGCGGTTAAATATATTTTATATAGCATACAGTATACACTGTAAGGTGAAGTTTACTATAAATTAAAATTTTATTAAACAAAAATTGCTTATTAAGCCAGTTGTTATTATCTTATTACATATTATTGTTTTATTTTGTATATTTGCGTCTATTTAAAACTTATCATTGTTTATTCTCCATTTATTTCCAGTTATCATATTTTAGCTAAAACCTCTGAGAGTCCCTAATTGGTATAAGATCAATACACAATAATATTACTACAATCGAATAATTATGTAATATTTAAATTAAATGCTCTAAAACAATAATTTTGTAAAAAAATTAGATTTTCAAATTCAAAGACTGGAATTTGTTTACTGTTTGACTTTTTCGTTACTTATACGCATAGATTTTTATTACATATAGGCATAAATTTTTGTTAGTTATACGCATAGATTTTAGTTACTTATACGCATAGATTTTAGTTACTTATACGCAAATTTAATTTATTATCGATTTTCGATTATGAACTTTTGAATTCGGAAAAAGATCTCAAAGATTTATCATCAAATCGGGCAGTGGCTCAATTTAATTTTTTTTTTTTTTTTGCTCTCGAGTGGATTTGAACAAATGACATTTCACATTATAATGCAATATTATTGCAAATTGTGCTACCGCAAGGCCATGCACCCAAAACATTACAATATCAAGAAATTACTTGACACAAGGAATGGTAAAATCTAACATATTTTCACTCATTTTAAAAAAAACTAGACTACTTTTAAGTTTATTCTACATCTCTTTTATATTTACTATAAATTTTATAACAGCTCGCAAAACTAAACCATCATAAAAAATATTTCTTGAGAAAAGCCAAACTTTACTTAAAAAATTAAATCAGAAACATTTTTGAATGCAAACCCTGGAAAAAGCTTTTCAGCTTTTCAGACCATAAAAGTCAAAGTGAAGAAAATGATCATATCTAGACTTAAAAAAATAAATAAGCATCAGTGAATTTAAAGCACATTTCAGACTCTTTAAAATTTGTGGGAATCCAAATAGATTTGCGATTACAACATGACACAAATCTGCAGAACCATTCCTTTTTCCAGCCTTTTCAAATTATTTTATTCATAGGTGTTTCTTACAATTTACTCATCAGTGTTAAATAAATGTCATTTAGATGCTTCTTCACCATCATAGTTCTGCATCACAATAACCAGAAAATACACACATTATATAAATTCTGCAATAATACTTCAAAAAAATAGAAAGAGGAGCAGTATACAAATAATGCAAGAACAGTGCTATGAAAAAGTAAACAAAAACATACGAGACTGTTCAATTGCGTTAAGTGCTAAATAAGTACTAAAAACACAACAAAATTTCTGAAAATAATAAACTTAATCCAAACAACATGCGATGTATATGTCATCTCAGAAAAAAACACCAATAATAATAAAATAATAATAATAAAACAATATTAATTATAATAATAAAACAATAAAATGAATTTTTTTGTATTTCGACTTAAAGAAAATTTTCAATTTTAGCACTGCACACTTAAGTTATTTGCATTTTTTTATGAAGAGAAGAAATAATTAAAATTTATGAAATAAATCTAATGAAATGTCATTTCTTCACAACACTTTTAAAAATCAAAAAACAAATTCATTTAATCTATATATAAAACATAGATTCTGTACGTACTGTACTGGGAAAGGCTACGAGCCTGAAACTTTCTGGCAAGAGCTGGAACAACCCACGGAGCATCATTGACAAAAAATTTTTAAGAAAACGGTATTTCAACTAAACTTCATACCTACATTTAAACAAGCTAACCAATCATTAATTAGTTGTTAATTTTTATAATGTGATGAAATCAACAATTGGATAATTATAACAATACTTTAGATTTTCATTGGTAGACTTTAACAATAATACAACAGACATTCAACATTATATTCCTTTTGACTTTATGAAGCGGACAGAATAATAATTTTCGGGTCGAATAATATAAACAAACGATAAATCACAACCGAAAGCCAAGGTCTACTCAACTGATTTAAAATAATTTAAGAAACCAAATTCAATATATTTTACCTTGAAATACATAAATTAAACAACAACAAATAAACTCACTTTTGCTTCTTTTTTTTTTTTGTATATCGGTAATACTTGTTTATATATAGTTTTTATAATTGTCTTTATTAATTCTGGACTCCATTTTAAGGCTTCCACATCCTAAAATGCTATGTGCAACAATTTGCCAAATCTTGGCAGGTACACAGCTAGTATTATTATTAGTAATATTATTCTATAAATAACAACCCCAAAAAATTAAAAATAAGGACAGTGAAAAATTGTTTTAATAATACATCTCTGAAAAATTCTGCGGAATGTGGTTTATGACTAAAATTGAAACTTGGAGAAAGTAAGCTTGATTTGATTTCTTTAAATTAAATCTAAATATGAAACAAAACACAAACTCATTCTAATGACAAATGTGATCAAAGTGAAAGATTAAAGATTTAGAAAATCTTATTTTCATTTTTATATTTTTACGTGAAACTGCTTTGACTCTCTCATTAGATTTGCAGGCCTGTATTCTTTTCTTTCCTGGGATTACTATTATTAAAAATTTAAGATAGAGTGGAATAACTATTAATTTTTCATAAAAGTAACGTTACTCACCGGTAAAGTATAAGGCTTCTCATGCAGCTTTATATCTTCCTTACGGAGTTTCTTTGAAATTATCTGTTTAAGAGAAACTGGTCTCAGTTTTTTACGTTCCAAGCTCTCTGTGCGTTCACTTTCTGTTACAACAGAAATTACTGGTGAATTTCTATCATTTAGTTCAATATTGGGCTGAGTAATTTTACTACTACTAATATTTTCTAGCTCAGCTGATAACTTATTGAAATCAGCAAAAGCACTACCTGTGAGCCTTTTCGGGGATATTTTCTCATCTACACTGCCCTTTTCAAGCAGTGTTGGAATATGTTCAGGATTTTTTTGACAAGTTTTTTGACAACTCGATTTGGTTGCTACTGACATAAACACATCGTCAGAGACATTGCTACGATTTCGATTATCATTCTTTGGAGGACGTGGAGGGAGTTTTGGCTTCGGTTTTAAAATTTTATTGCTGTTATCATTATTTTTATTTAAACTTGTCAAGTCATCATTTAAACCCTCAATAAGACGATTCATTTCTTTCCCAATGTCGTCAATGTTTTTTTGCTCAATTGGCGATGTGACCGTATCAGCTTTTTTACGCCTTGGTGGAGCTACCGGTTGACTTTCGGGTGACAAGGAGTGTACACGGCGTATTGGTCTTGGAGGAGCAGCTGGATTTTTTTCTGGACTTAATCGTACACTTTCAGATTTCTGAATGGTGCCATATACTGGAATTGAACTACCATCAGTCTCTTGTGTGCGCCTTTTAGAAATTTCATCTTGATATTTTGTATATGACTTAATTTTCAATGATGATTGCCGTTCCCTAAATTCACTTTCTCCATAAGCTAATTCATCGCCTATTAGCTCAGTTTCATTTGATGCTAAATCCTTTTTTAAATCTAATCTTGGTGGTGGTGGAGGAGCTGAATGTGCAGGTTCTCTTATAGCTCCTGTTTCATTATTTATTGGAACTGAACTTAAATCAACATATTTAGGACGATTATCAACAGGAGAACATCGAGTAACTGGGGAAGAATGACTATTTTTTGATCTTGCTTGTGGTGTAAGTTGGTCTAAAAGCAGTCATTAAAAGTGTTAACAAAAGCACATAAAATATAAATATAAAAGTAAAAACCTTAAGCACATTAAGCACATTAAGATGAAGCTCACAAAAATTCAAATAAAAAATAATACAAATACAGTAAAAACAATAAAAGTAATAAAAACAACAAAAATAATAAATACAATAAAAAAATATACAAATTAAAATATAAAATGCCTGTAAAACTAATAATTGCATCAGACATTTTCAAATAATCAGGAAAAAAAGATCCTAAAAATTTTTGATAACATCAGGAAACGATTTTTGGAGAAAATTGAGAAATCATTTTTAGACATTTGACATGTTTTAATTTACTGGAACTGATGAAATATTTAGAATAATCAGTATGGAAAAATAAGCACACAATTTTTGGTAAATTGAAACTTAAAAAGAAAAATCAAAATACCATTTTTGGACCAAACGTTTCAAAGGCTAGGGCCTTTGAATCAAAATAATATTTTTTAACATCATTTCGGCAAAATTAGAACATAGTTTTAGAAATAATTAACGGGTTTAAAGAAAATATAAAAAAAAATGATAATCTTAGACCAAAATACATTTTTGCTCAGAATCAAAACCCAACTTTTTTTGCAGGCTTCCTTAGATCATTTGCTTTATTGACACTTGTCATGCAAGAAAGTTTTGAGAACTATCGCAATCGAAGGAACGAGCAGTAATAGATTCATAGGATTATAAAACCTTTTACTTAAGGAGTGAAAATCAAGTAATCTCAGAATGGCTGATTGTTTTCAAAATTATTCCAACGCCTCATTCTATCTCACAAACTAACTGATTGTGACCAATTTTACAAAAAAAAAGCTTATGTTAAGTTGGACATATATAAAATTATTTACAAATTGTACTTACTTGAGCTGTAAAGATTCTCAGTGCTTGAAGTGCTACCAGATGGACTTTTACCTAAGAAAGTGATAATTCGCAAATATTTTTTTCAACTTACAAAAAAATTTGAGCAGTAAACTGAACAAGAGGTAACCACAAATAATCGACAAGAGAAATAAAAAGTTTTCAAATCTAAAAATAAAGATATACCATGTGATTTCTGTTAAAAATTAGATCATTCATTTACCATTTATCTCAAGATCCCAAGGTTTCTAAAGTATAAATTATACTCTAGCATCCTATGTATGACCATAAGCAAAATTACAAAACTTCTAAAAAGTTTTAGAAGAATTTTATCCCGTTTTGACTATGGCCTCAGAAAGCGAATTTTTTCTTTTTTTTTCTTTTAAAACCAAAATTGTACTTCAATGGAAATTATAAAGAGCATGTCAAAACATGTGGTCTTTCAAAACCTAAAAATATTTGCCTTGCAAAAAGTTACAAGGAATATAAAAAAATTAATAGAAATACCATCTTTTTCTGATGAACTCCCATCACTAGACTTATTTTTCTTCCGCAATGAGCCTCGAATTGTCTTGAAAAATCCAGGCTTTTGTAACTCAGGACTAGCTTTAACAGCAAGATTGATGTCACCAGCAAGACTACAACTCTAGAATGCAAAATAAGCATTCTGAATTTTAGCAACTAAATACATGTTACTTCTCTATTATAAAAATGAAATTTGAATTTAGCAGAACTATTTCTTACTATTTCCTATTTTCAGCCTACATGGATTCTTAACAAAGCTAATTTAGCAATTATATCAATGATTCAGCAATTCTACTAAAAATTATCAGAGGAAATTAGTTCAGAATTGAAATTGAACTTGTACCTAAAATCTCTCTTTGAATGCAATACCTCTTTTGACAGGTACTAATTACACCGCCACAAATTTTAATCACTTTTAACATTTAAGATTTGAATCATTAAGCTATCCACCCTTAAATAGGCATCATGAATATTGTAACTTACCCTTTCTTTGAACCTGTTAGCTTCTATCATATCGTTGTCTGTAAAGAAAAACAAGGTCATATATTAAAACAAGCCATTTATTTATTAACAAACTAAATAAAAATTTTATTGTTAATGTTTTATTTCTAATTTAAAGTGTTGTGATATTGAATCAATTAAATAAAATTTAGACCTTTACAGTCCTTTAACTTCATGCAAAATTTGAAGGAAGAAATAAAAATAGTTTTTTTTTAGTATTTCTAAACTGTTATTTGTGATTCAAAAACTGGTTTAAAATCAATCATTCTGTAAAAACTGGGGTTCAAAAACAATCAATCTGTAAAAAATGTAGTCTAAAAACAACCATTCTGTAAATTTATTTGTGATCCAAAAATTGTGATTTAAAAACAATCATTCTGTATATTTAGGCTCACAGCAGAACAACAAAACCTTTTTATTAAAAGCAAAAAAAATTCAGTGGTTTTATGACTAAAACACTTTAAAGAAATCTACTTGATGGACAAACAATAAGATGAGATTGATTTTAAAGGGTTTATTACTGCCCTGGGAACCAGTTATCTCTATATCCCAAGGTTTCTTAAGTATAAATTATAACATAGCATCCTATGTATGGCCCTTGTAAAATCTTAAATTTTTAAAAAGTTATAGAAAAATTTTATCCCGTTATTGACTGAGGCCTAAGAAAGCGAATTTTCTAACAGAAGACCAAAAATACTTAGGTTCGATATAAAAAAAAAAACTTTAATAATGGGACCACAAATTTATTAACACAATGAAGAGTTTTTAACATAAAAAAAAAATGTCAATGATAGTAATACAGTAGTAATAGAAAATTCATTGAGATCTACCATAGAAAACTTTTTCAGTGGTTAACTTTCTTATCCATGCAATTTTTCATTACGAAAATGTATATTTTAACAATTCTTGGCAGGTCGCAGTTATGATCCAAAAACCTCCAAATAGTCCTAAAACTTCTGAGCAACTTTTGCTAAATTTGAAAAAATTATATTTTTGGATTCATTTTAGCTCAAAATCAAAGGTTCAATAAAAAAAAATTCTATAAATCTGCAAAAAAAATTTTATCTTTTGGCCTCAAACTTTATGAATAATTCTAGAAAAAGCTAAAAGTTACACAAATAGCTGATTTTAAGCAAAAAATATTTTGGGCTCAATACCCAGAAGTGAGAATTTTTTAACTCAAAAATCTAAAAATCGTCATAAACTTGACATTGTAAATTTCATAAGAAGTTAACTCTTTCGATACTACGTATATTTATGGGTTTTTAAGAGTAATTAAAAACAAGTCAATTTGTGGTAAATGACTTTTTTAAACCATATAAACCTGTACATCAAAATAACACCAATATAACAGACTATTAGAAAATTCAAAATGGTGGATGAAATGACATATTTTAGTGGTTTTTTTTTTTTTTTTAATTCAAAGATAATACTTCTAGAATGTGAAGTAAGATATATCAAAAGTTTTGTATGAAAAGAAAAGTTACCCACATGTATTGAGAAGCTTTTGCAAAAATTTGGTGATCATAAA
>JAUZNK010038189.1:0-34360 GCA_035046665.1 Euphysa ruthae
CCATTATATGCAACACGTAATAACACTCAAATTCTAACTTTAATTTTGATAAAATATCAGTTACACATTACCTGGCAAGCACAATCATAGTAGCCTATCAATGAGATTAACCCATTATTTCTCTTTGGGCCAAGGATCACGGGAAGATAATTGTTGGAAGACAAAAAGCAAGGAAATGATTAGTTGAAAATACAGAAAATAAGGCAACTGCCATTAAAAATGAGAATATTAGTTTTAAAAAATAAAAAAGTTGGATAACAATTTAATATGAAGCTTTTTTCTTTGTTTTGATGATTAGTAAATAATCAATATTTGTTAAGTGATTGATAAAATAACTTTAAATAAAGAGAGAATCTATAATAGCAAAAATTATGAAAAAACAATGACTTACTTATGAATAGCAATCCTTCCATCTTTAACTGGCTCATCCAGCCATTTGAAACTAACGGCTTCTTCCACCGGGGGGAAGAATTTAGACATAATTTAGATTTATAGACTCATTCTTAATTCTAAATTCTAAAAACACCAGTTTCATGCTACAGAATTTTTAAAAAAAATTCTACCTTATTTTGACAAGTTTTTTAGGCGAATAGGCTTAAGTTAAATCATTCAAAAAAAAAAACATAACTGCAGAAATATCAATGACATTGGTACTTTTTTTGCACACAAATTTAAAAAAATAATAACAACTTTTATTTATATTTTATTTAAATGTTTGAATTCTCATAAATTCCCTCAATCATTTTTAATACACAGTTTATTTTTCATTATTATTCTGCTGGAGGAGAAAAAGAATACTAGACTTTTATATTTGGTGACATATAAAAACCTTTACACACACTTCAAATACTTTTTAAAATGTCAGTTATTTTTTAAATTTATTATTCATCACAATACCTATATCTGTCATTCAAGCATATGGTCGATCAGAATCAGACAGAAAAGCTTGACACAACGATCTTTGTTTATGTCACATGAATCACTGATCTGTAACACAAATTTAATTTTAAATATAGATATTATTACAGATATTAGATCAACTTTTTTTTTTTTATGAAGCCTGTTTAAATGTTTATTTATAATAACATTTTTCAAAAAAATAATGTTTGAGTATAAAATTTGAAAACAACAAATACTTAATGAATTTAGTTTAATATTTCACATAATTCAAAATATTATATTTCAAAACTTTGAAACAAACTTTCGAAGTTTATGGAGAAAGAAAAAAAATAGATGAGATAAAATCTACTGAAAATTTAAATTTCAGAGGACCAAATGTACAAACATATACTGTAAATAAACTAAAAATAGTGAACAAAGTCATGAAGATGAATGCAGTGAAATATTTAAATTTTAGAAATATACTTAATTGTAATTAAAATTATAGAAAAAAAATATATAAAATATCAATAAAATTAAATGTGAAATAATAATAAAATTGCAATATTTTTCATGTCAATGCAATTGTTCCAATAAATAATCATGCAAAGCGTTTTAAAGGTTTTTTATCTATGCATGTTATTTTCTTAATGCATCAACTGCCCTGACTTTTATACTGAGCAAACAATTGATTTAAAAAATCGAGCTGCAAACCATTTAACAAAAAAGAGCCATGCTTTAAAACCCATCGAATATTTTATGAGCACAACACTATTAAGCCAAATTGAATGAATATAGGTCTGAAATTTCTAATAAAAACTGTTTCTGCATAAAATACTTAACTGTTGATATCAAATACTGCAGAATGGAATGTTATATTGGCTCTCACTACAGGTGTTTAAATTTTTTTTTTCTTTTTTTTTTTTAAGTATAAAGAAAAACGCATTGCTAGGAAATTTTCATTTCTTTATCTGGATTTTTGACCAATTTTACAAAATTTCTTTTCTCTTGAAATTTAGACAAAATATATACATAATGGCAGGCACTTCCTTAAAGAATGCCCAATTTGCTAGCGTAAACACATCCCATGTAAATTTCAGGAAAAATGTTAATTATTTTTAGTCCCTTTTTTGTATAGGGTGGAATGTTAAATCAATAAAAAAATTTCAGGTGTCAAAATCCCTGAAAGAAATGCAGAAGTAAAAAATTTATAAAACAAACGGAAGGAGTTTGCCTCAAATTGCTTATTGGAGAGTTTAGTAATTGAAACAAGTGCTAAAGACTTATTCTTAAATAGTAGGTTTTTGTTAAACATCTTATTCACAGCAATTCTGGCATTTGAAAAACCTCTTCTCAAAGATAAAAACATGCCTAAAAAATCAGCTACCTTAGTCTAATCTTGACAAATTGTTACGTATTGGTACTGAGTGGTCAAAACAACGGTTTTCAGACAACATATTAATATTTCATTAATTTTGTTCGGTTAATATTGTACGATTGTAATGAAATTTGACTATTAATAGGAAATTTGTAACTGTTGCAAAAAATTTATCAAGGCTTTTGCAGGAATATAATAAAAAATATTTTTGTTGAATCTTTAAAATTCTTTGTTTAAAAATTTATTTCATTAAGAAACAAGTGAAAATGAAATGAAGAAATAACACATGAAGAGTAATTTCCTAAAATATTTACTTTGTAGCAAAATTTATTTTGGAATGGAATCTAATCACATCTAATTTGCTTATAACAATTCATTAAATAATACACACTTTATTTCAAACTCATACATGAATATTTTTAAGTGTTATTACAAAGTTGGGTGTGGCACTCTATTATTTAAAAGTATATCAAAATCACAGAAAAGAGGATTATTTCCGATAAAAGTTTGGAATCCAAATTGATTTCTCCTACATTATTTAAGTTTAAATATAAAATAAGTATGAGAAAACAAATGGTTTGCTATGGCAATTTCAAAATAGGAGTATGTAGGTAATATTTGCTTGTTTTATTTTTGCAAAGAATGTTTATTGTTTGAAGATCTTCTTATTCCAATGATAGTGACAAAACTAAGGAAAAATATGATCGGCAATATCTTGAATTCTCAAACCCTACAAAAAAAATCTCAATGTATTTTACCAGAACGTTTATTTAAAGAATCTGCTTTGCCAAAACAAATATTCTGCAATTTACAAATATTTATTTCTGCAAAATTAAAGATGGTAGTCACTATTATACTTCAAAAACTACAAAACTTCAAAGAATTATTTTTCAGAAAAAGAAACTATGCACCTAAAAATATCAATAATAACTTTACTATTCTGAATGAAATTAGGTACACATCCTCCCCCTAATAACAAAATTTTGAAAAAGGAAACATGGATTAATTAATACAACTAACAATAAATAATTAGTATAAGTTATTAATAAAAAATTTTCTACCTTCTTACATCTAATAATGAATGAGCACGTACATAACCCTATCTTTAAAAAGAATTTGAAAGTAGAGAGTAAAAAAAAAAAAAAACCAATAAAATACTGGCAATGAGGCGGCAGATTATAAAAAAGTATAAAAAAAAGTTCAAAGATTCCAGTCTGAGTATTTAATTTTTATAAGATGCAGTCTAAAGTCTATCAAGATTGCCAAGTGTTAATTAAATTAGATGTGATTTAAAATCAAGCATTTAAAATTCAATCAAATTCTAATCCAATAATTAATTTACTTTTAATTTAAAAAAATATTTCATCTCATGTAAATTACAGTTAGCACTATTTAAATACGCTACCTTAATACTTTATTCATCACCAATTAACATGCATTTTAATTAGTTTGCTTCCCATATACAAAGTTTGGCTTTATGAAAGAAAAAGATTATTTATAAATATAACTTTTTTTTTAACTTCTTATCAGATACAGCTTTTTTAGTAGCTTTGAACTAAAAATAAAATAATAATGAAACAACGCCATTCTTTTATTAATCTTTATTCTTTTTCTGTTCTATCTGACTTCTTAACTCATTGAGCAAAATCAATCATAACACCAGCATAAAATTGAATTACAACTAAAACCCAGCGGAAAAGTTATTGTCCAAACTCTATAAACTCATGAAGTCGTTTTTCATGCTCTGCAGAGAGTTGGATAGCACTAAAAATTAAAAAGATGATATATACTTTCAATGAAATTTTGTTGAGCCAAATGAAAACAATAGATCCACCAAAAACTTTGCCATAATTCCTCTTTAAAAAATTTCGACTTTATAAAACTTTCTGCAAACATAGCAGGTGTCCTAGCCTGCAGTACATACAGTAAGTCAAAGTTGCTCCAATATATGAGCTATACCAATTTATCAAAATTTTACAATTGCACAAAACCCTAAAAGTTTTAATATATTATAAATTATATAATAAATTATTGGATATGATATAGCATTGTTACTAGATATGGTATAGTAGCATTATTACCGGATATGGTATAGTAGCATTATTACCGGATATGGTATAGTAGCATTATTACCGGATATGGTATAAAAATCAATAATAACAATGAAAATTGTATTGATTAGTTCAGCAAATGACTCCTTTTAAAGATAAGGTATGTTTATACAGTTTAAGGTGGCCGATTTGACCCAAATGAAAACCCTTTTAATATAAAGGCAAGAAACTATAAGTGTTTACAAAATTTAAAGTTTATTATAATCATTTTATACTCAATTTTATTTTATATTGTAAACAAAAGTGTGTTATTGATTTTTGATATTTTTAATATTTATGTAAATAAACTCTTAAAACTTTCTACTACACCATAGTATAATTTTAAGGAAAAATAAGAAAATAATTTTCCAAAAAATCTTGATTGAAATACCATCTAAAAATACACCTTGTGTGCACAGTGTATATGAAAATAACCTTAAAATATATTTTTACTTTCTATGATATTTAAGCGTAGAGGGTGATTCTAACAGTCAAGCAGTAATAGGGTAAGAAAATAACATATAACCTAAAAACGAAGATTTTTTGCAAATATGGAAGAAACCTTATATGGTACAACTTTTTTGCAGAAAATAAAAAATATATTACAGTTTTCTAGAAAAAGATCATGACCATATTTGGACCAATAATATAAAACAATAATTTTGTTAACAAATTTAGCGAAAACTGAAGATAAACTGATTCTTCTATAGTTGTCTGTGTTACTCAGGTCTACAGATTTAGGAAGAGGAATCATATCTACCTGCTGTTTAAGTTGGTTAAGGAACTTATTTATCAATGACTTATTTAGCAGAAAATATAAACATCATGTTCTGCTACCTGTGATAGCACCATTCAAAATTTAATTGTAAGGAAAAATTTTGAGAAAAAATTATTTTCCGACTTTAAAACAATATTTTTCTTTTTTTTCAATAAGTTTTTACCCATTATAAATTTAGGGATAAAACATGAGATATTTTTTGTGATAAACTTTGTTTTAAGGAAATAAAAACAGAAAACATGAATTCTATAGCCGTTTCTTTTTGTAATTAAAAAAAAATTTACTCTTTTGCAAAATATAATTCATATTTTTTCTGCATAGCCGTTTTTTTTTTTAAATAAAAAAATAAATCTTTTGCAAAGTATATGCATATTTATTCTGTTTAGCCATAGCCAGGCCATTCAAAAAAATTTTCTTTTAACATTACAATAGAATATTTGGCTCTAGCCCGCAGGTGATTTAACAATTTTTTTTTTTTTTTTTTTTTTTTTTTTAATTTTAGTTAAATTTCCCCATCACAAACTTTCTAATAGTTAGTAAGAATTATAAATTATATACGGATGTCGAAAACTACTCTTTTCAATATATGCTTAATAAAGGATATACACAAATCCTTAAAACATCACAAATAGTTATTCCAGAGACTAATAGCCACATAACATACTAAAATATACTCATTTTAACGCCATATTTTGTATGTAAAAAGATAGCAATACCTTAAATGATATTTGAACTCAGATGTAATTGTATATATCCCTGTCTTCAAAGCTAAACAGAACAACATAAAAATTGATGATATATCTATCTATCTTGCATATCATATCTATCTAAGAATCTTGAATTATTACAGTTAAAAAACAAAATTAAGCGAAGTAAATTTCAAAAAACACCCAAGTTTAATGGGAACTTAAAACATGGTTAAAAATGGTTAACTACCTTCCAAAAAGTTTAAATTGCCAATCTTGTCTCTTCCATATAAGGAAAATTTTAATGTACACCAGGAAACATGTACTACAAAAAGTTATAGATTTAGATATATTATACTATATCTTAATAATCAAAAGCATTAATAATTGTATACTTATATTATATTATATAGAAAATAAATATCAAGCAATGCTTATAAGAGATGCTTCCTATACAAATGACTAGTAGGTATTGTAAATATTAACATAACAACCTAGGAAAATATTCCCCAAAAGGGATTTTTCTAATACAGAAAAGCCATTCTTACATGTTTGAAGGCGTGACAGCAATATGACTTCATTTTGTTGATGTAAGGAGAATGTTTTTAAATTCGTGCTACGAGTCAACAATTCACAAACCTGTATAACAAAAAAGTTTTGATTTTTTTCTCACAAATTTCATCTTCATTCAAGTTTATTTGGGATGAAGCTGTGCCAAATAATGCAGAATTCATAAAAAAACCCACAAAAAACATAAGAATTATTTCAAAACAAGAATTATCTAAAAAGAGAAGTATCACACAACCTAGTGCTTGTTTCATATCATGCCATTCACAAAAACAAAAAAGGACTTGAGATTGAACCCTGGGGGAAATTATCAAAAATGATTACCTTGCTTTAGGCAAAAACTTGATTGAAAGGATGTTCTATTTTTATTTTGTAAATTCCTATATTTTTCAATGATTTCCAAAAATCTTTAGGTCTGCCTATATTGAACTTTTTAAAGTAAAAAAATTTCTTTTTTTCTCCTAAGAAAGAGCATATCATTTCTGATCTAATTTGTTCTTTTAAGTTTTTTGCAGAGTATATCCCTTAAAAGCCATTCAAAAACATGCAGCTTCCCTGTCAAACTATTATTGAGTATTGATTTTAACTTAGCTGTTTTTAAGGGTACAATGTCGTCAATAACTTTGTTTAAATTTGTATGAAAATTCTACAAAGGCCAAATAAACATTATCAAAATTCTCATAATTTGGAAATATTTTTGATTTAATCATTTTTTTTTTCTTACCACTATACTGTTTTTAGTACTTCTTCTAAGTCAATATAGTTTGCAAGTCCAAAAGATGATGATCCAAAAGCGAAATTTCAAGAAACATGTGAAACATGGTAATTTTGTCTGAAGAATTTGTATGAATGTAGTCTAATATAATAAAGAAGGACAGACACAAACTTAACTCATTTCAGCATAACAATCAAAATGGATGAAGATGTTATCACTACTATTGATTGTTCTAAAGCTACTGCGAAATTCCTGTAGTCGTGCTACAAAAACGCTCCTCAAGACTCTCTCCAATTCTCTGCAAAATGTTTAAAAAGTATATCGCTGAATCCTATTTTCTCTCTTGATGGAAATCAACATCCCGGTATTCAAAAATTCGAAAGAGCGAGCTGAAAATCATAATTTTCACTCTATAAATCTTCTTTCTGTCATAAGTAAGGTCTTTAATTAACTCATTTGCTGCTCCTCGCTTAGAGTAGCTCATCTGTTTTCTGATCATCAATATGGTTTTCGTTCTGTTAGGTCCACTGCTGATACACTGGCTGTCATCTGTGTCTACCAATCTCTTGAGGCAAGACTTAGGTTTTTTATCCTAAGGATTGGAAGGAGTGTAGCCCAATCAGGTACATTTGGGCAAAAGTAAATCTACCTAAGGACAGTTTCGTGTAGATATATAATTAGTAATTGTAAATCTACACTCTCCCCACTATCTGAAGATTCAAGACCTTGGTTGTTTTTCATTTAGAGGTGTGTCAGGCCAGGTTATATTAAGCAATGAAGGCAGATAACAGATGCCCATGGCTGAAATTGAATACCTTACAACTATGTCACAAAAAATTTGTCACCATATATCGTGGCACTCATCACTAGCAGCTACTTCTTGGTAAAACGCCACCAGTTCGGTGTAGGCTATGTGGTGTAAGGACTAAGCCCGCAACTCTGCTTTGTAAGCCATGTGGTTCTCATCGCGTTGCTCAAAAATTGATAGATAATGGGAAGCGTGATCATCAAGATTTTGCCTGTGTGTTGTATGAATTGGTCATTTAGAAGCTGGTCTGATTAGGGTATACCAGGATATATATACCCAATCATGAATGAGGAGCAAACTATTGATGAAGACAATGAGCAAACACTTGCTGAATATGTAGCCCTACCGGAAGTTGATAAAAAGGTCCTTGGTGAACCTATTCCAGAAGCTGTTAAGAGGTTATTGAAGCCTCTCCAGCCTACAGCATTTATAAAATAAATCCTTGATTGGCCCATCCCAAAGACTGTTAAAGAAAAGCTGTTGAAACATCTCCGGCCTAATGCCTTTAAGCCACATATAAAGAAGGGAAAACCTCACCTGCAACTTGATCTGACTTATACTACGCCCTAGTTGTCGACAATGCCCCAGTGCTCTACCCAGATAGGAGCTACAACAACAAAGGGAACACAATTTTCTTGAAGGAAATAAAGGAAGGTGTCGATGGTCGTCAATTCGACATAAAGCCAGTAGCAAGAGGGCCGGATATCACAAACAAGGGTGAGGTATATTGATCTTAGAGTAACCATAGACATGGCCTCGGATGTGTTAGAATTTTTGGATCCAGACGAATACTACAAGTTATTCACTGTTGTAGGTAACTCAGCTAAAGAACACCTAGCATTGGTGACCAAGGAAGAAGGTGTCTCTAACCACCGCATTAAGGATGAAACTGCTCTTTGCGGTGATCAGGTCAGCGTCTTTATGGTATTGATAAGTAAATTCGGTGAAAAGGTGAGGAATATCTGGTCTATATTCGTTATGAGCTTTGGCCGCTTCCCCAACAGTAAGGCGATCCAAGGCCGATGTTAGAACCAGAAAAAGACAGTGAGTGATTACTATGTGATCAACCACTTCCAGGACAATATGACCCAAGCAGGTATTGGGTTGATGCCCAAGTTCCAGCAAATACTAGAATGCTTTGACAAGAAGCTCGCATTTCAGGTTGCTCACGTGAGGACATGTTCACCTTTGAGACTGCCTTCAAGGTTAAGTTGGTTGCTGTTTATGCTCTGCGTAACACCCTGTGGGATAGCGGAAAATACAATACTCAAACAAAGATCTTTCTGACTTGTCATAATAACCATGCCTGGGAAGACATCCTGATCAAAACGCCAAAAATCGAAAAATGTCCACTTGCTGGACGACGTTGCCAAACAGGCCTTGCACAAACTTGATTCCTCATACGCCAATAAAGGAATTCAGACTACTGCAGCGCAAAAGACCCTGGAACAGAAAATGAGGGCGATAATGATTACATTTCAGTTAGGGCCATTCCCTTGACCACAAGACTCTGGTTTTGTGGCCAGGCTCTTGTAGGGAGCAATGGTTTGTTATGGTGAATACTATTTGCATACAGAGCGATTGACAAAGCAGAAAGCAGAAAATTCAACTTCCTGTGCACCAGGATAGTAATTATAAAAATTATAATTAATTATGATTTCTTTTTTAAATATCAGACTATCAGTTGTGTTGAATATTTGTGGCTCAAAATTCAAATCAAGTGAATATTTGTGGCACAAAATTTATTTAGTTTGATTTTCGGTTATAAGCGCTCAAATTCTTATTTATAACTAAGACGCAGTAAATTTTTACGGGGCACAAAATTTGAGTTCGATTTTCGATTATGGAGTTCTTTTGAACCCTTGTGCAAGTTTTTTTTTAAATGGGCAGTTATAATTTGAAATAAATAAAAAAAACTTTTGATAGTGGACAGAGTCAAACTCATACCACCAAAGTGACTGTAGTTTTAAACCAAAGCCTTAGACCACTGAGCCACATCAGCATATGCTAACATTTAAAACTTAATAACTGTAAAACTTTTTAAATGAAAACAACCAGGGTCTCGGAGCTGCGATCAATAAGGTGTATAGATTCACAATCACCAATTGTATATCTATGCAAAACCATTCTCACCTACATTAATAATTGCCAAGTGTTTATGGACGTGAAGAAGGCGCCTGAAGTCTTATGACCCTCTCACTCCGGATTGTAAAACCCCAATACTCCATGGGAGGTGCCATAGGTGGGGGAGCTACGCTCCTTCCAATTTGAAGGAAAAAACACCGTAATCTCCCCCCACCCTTGATGCTTGCGATGAATCTAAGGTAAGAAATTAAGGTGGTCCTCAATGACCACTCTTCAAACTGTTATTCTGTAAATTCTGATGTTACACAACGTTCTGTGCTGAGACCAACTCTTTATCCAATTTTGATTAATTTTTTATCTGATAGTATTCTTTGTAAGCTTGCTGTATATGCAAACGATACTACTTTGTTCCGATCCTTAATGAAGACAAACAATATTATTGAAGGTTGAAATGGTAGCTGATTTGAAAGATGATCTTCACACTGTAGTTGAATGGATGAGAGGGGGGGGGATGTTTCAAAAATGAAGCTTCTTTCCCTAAACTGCTTTAAGACACTTTTTCTTCAATCTGTGCTGATCAATGGTAGTGAAGTCACTAAATCTATGCAGATACGATTGTTAGGCCTAATATTCTAAAAATCTTTTATTGGAATTCTTACATTGAATCCATTGCAAAATTTCCTGCCATAAAGATTGAATCTCTATTCCTGGTTGGATCTCCCAAGTATATACATTATATCTATAAGGCTACATAAATTTCACATAAACTTTTATTCATGAAGTTTCTTCCCATGTACTTCTCACTTGTGGAACTTCTGATTGCTTTCCTTTGGATTATGATCTCCAATCACAAAAAACTCAATTACATTTCCAGAGTCATAGCGAGAACATTTCTTTAGAATAAAGAAATCCTGATTTGTTAAATCTCCACACTTTAATTGAAATTTTTAATATTTATTTATTACTGTGATGTAAAAGACAGAAATTGTTTCAAAAATTAAAACGTTAGAACAATAAAAGCTAATTATAATCACTTCATCAAATTAATTGTTTGAGGACACCAATCTCAATAAAGAAGCATGTGTTCAGATAAGGAAAAACTAAGAATAACAAGTCACCTCTAGAAGTTTCAGAAGTCTTGTAAGGATCTCTGGCAAGTGCTATGAAAAAAAAAATTTTTTAATAAAAGTTTCTGCCAACTGTGACTGCAAAGTGACCACTATAGTTCCATCGGTGACTTAGAAATTAATATTTCTTCAATATATTATCTAAAAAGAATGAAAATAAAATATTAGTAAATGAAAAAAATACTAAAAGAGGGAATGCAGTGAGTATTCACTAAAGACCCCACATTGAGAAGGAATAGACCTTGATTTGAGAAATAAACGGTAAGCACAATAAAAAAAAATAAAAAAAAAACAAGTGTGTTTTATTGACGGGTAAATTTCTAACACAACCTAAATTAATTTGATCAGTTTATTACATCAAATGAAATTTTAGGAAAACCAGCATTGCTAAGAAAAATTTTAGCTTGGGAGCATTTTTGAATATTTAAAATTTTCTACAATGGCGACTTCTAATATAAAGTAAAATTTCAGCAGAACCTAAAAAAACTTTAAAAAAAAAATTAAAATACTAATTCCTTTATGCTTATAAATACCTATCTTAAAATTACCTATTAATATATACCTATATAAATATATTCACAATAAAACAAAAGCTTACTCTTTGTACCACACCAAACTGGTCTTCTTTATATGATGCAGCAACTAAGTTACACAAACCTGAATCAAAGTTATAACTAGCGATAAAATTAAATCTGATTCAAGAGTAAATTCAAGCTGGTAGACAATTTGTCAAGGGAAATTTCTTGAAATATATTTTTATTTGTCAATTCAGTCATTTTTAAAGGTAAATAATAACTTAAAAACATGTCATGAGTTAAATATGTATTTATTCTGGCAACGTTTTGGGAGACAACCTGCTCCCATCTTCAGGACAGGCAAATTTCTCCTAGTAACATTTTGATGGGCTTTATAAATTAGCTTTTTTTTGTTACTTAGAATGAAAAGAATTTCTAGTGAATGAAACCAGAAAATCTCCCTATAAATGCTTATATCAAAATGCAATTTTTATAACAACTTTTCAGGGATAAAAGTTTTTATAATGTCAATAACTTTCAAGAAAAAGGTTACGTCTTTAAAAATGAACTTTTATGATTAGGTAATAACCAAGTAAATTTTTCTTAAAAAGTTTCTATGTTAAACAGATTGGAAATAGAAATTTATCAAGAAAAATTAAAGGTTGAAATACTAAATAATTGCTAAAAAATTTTGTTTAGTCAAGAATTTGATTTCTTACGACAAAAACAAATTTTTTTATAAACAAATACAAAGTTCCCAAATCTACTTAACATTCAGTTATAAATGTGAAATCTCTAAACAAATTTGTAGAATATCAGCATTTCAAAATGGAGTGTTTATGCCTCTTGAAAAAAATTTTGTCCCAAGGAGATTTTATGTGCAAACTGGATCTCAAGGACACTTATTTTTGCATTCCATTACATCAAAAAGCCAAGAAATAAGTCAGATTTCTTTAGGCAGACTCCCTCTATGAGTTTCTCTGCCTATGTTTTGGCCTTGGTCCAGCTCCGTGGCCTTTCAAAAAAATTATCCCTCTTGAATGCTCCTGTATCCCTCTTGAGAAAGTTAATGATAAGATTAATTGTCTTTTTTGAATATTTCGTAATCATTGGAGAAAACATAAAAATCAACACAAAAAAATTAGAACAAAATGTTTAAAGAAATAAAAATTACCCTCAATACACCAAAGAATGATTTTGAAGTGTTCAAACATCCTTAAATTTGTATGTGTAGATTTAGTTGGTGATGCAGACTTAAAAAAGAACAACAAATATTTAAATAAGTATGTCATGTCTTCAAAATAGAAATATTATTTGATCCTTTGGTCTTTTCCCATGCAGTCTGTCAAATACAAATATGCATGAAATCAAAGCACCTTATATTCTACGTATTATAATAATCTTATATCTTGCTAAATTAATTATCAAATAAATAAATATAAAATCAATTTGATTGTCTCATGGGAGGAATCAGAAGAACTGACTTATATTATGTATTTGATAATATCAGAAGTATTCACCTCTGCTGTTATGGGTGTATAGAAATCCACCTATACCTATAACATAATAACGTGGTAGGTGAGCGAATAATATTTATGAAATATAAGCGACCTATATTCTACTAATCATAATGATCTTATCTCTCGCTAAATAAACTATCAAATAAAGAGGCGGATACATATTTATTTAGCAAGAAATAAGATCATTATGATACGTAATGTGCATTTCACAAAATACAGCTATGAGTATTTCAATAATTTTTCAAGCGAAAGGAAGAGGCATGCAACTTGCAGCTTACAGTTAGTTACAGTTACAGTAGTAAAAGTTACTTTATATAAAAAAAAAACGAAGCAATAATGGACTTCATTGAAATATGACGGAAAAAATAAGGATAATTGAAACAGACATATTTTAGAATTTTAAGATTAATTTCGTTGAGCATGTTAAATATCTCAATTCAAAAACTATATTTTCGAAGAATTTTTAGTAAAAACCAAATGATTTTCTTGACATTTGTGTTATTAAACATTGTTTGCAGCCTTATGTTATTTTGCTAACATTTTATACACTGCATAAACATATGATAATAATTGTTTTGCAAATAGAGAAAAGATGCTTGGGTGATAATTTTTTTTCGCAAAAATATTACTTTTGAGAAAAAAAAACATGAATTTTGTCACATGCAAAGATTATAAAATCGTTTTAACCCAAAAAACCTGACATTTTAAGTGCTTTTTTAGATCTCACCATGAAAAACATCTTTTGAAAAAATTTTGAAAAAAAAAAATAAATAAATAAATTTGAGGTAAAAGGAGAGAACATATGGGAAGATACCTTAATTTTTAACAGGTTTCTAAGTGATTTTATATCAATACAAACTGATTCAACTATAAATTGGCCTTATATAGAGAATCCATATAGAATTGCCATCACAGCACCACTACTATCCAAACCCAAGGTAAATCCAGGCTTTGTTAAAATTGTTGATTGTATGCAAAATGTTTTCAGGCAAAAAAACTTACAAGGTCTTTTAAGTGGTTAGAATTATTTTCAACAGACACAGTGTTAACCTTGCCAGTACGACCTAAAATATAGAATTTGGTAAGATAAATTTTGTATGATTTGCCAATGAATTTGATAAATATCAAAAGGATAATTAATTAACTAAAATTAATTTTAATTTTTCCTCAAAATGATGCTTCTTTAAAAATTTCATACTTTATATAAAACACTTATTATTTAAATAAAACCACCAAAAAATTAATTTTAAAAAAACCTGCTGTCTTTATATCAACATATTAAACTTAAAAATTCAAAAAATTTAAATTTTAACAAAATCCTTTTATTTCTTAAAAAGTATGGTTTTAAAGCCAAGTAATCAAAATAATCAAGATAATCAAAATAGTAGCCATTGTTTAACTTCTTTAGTACATATCAATAAATATCTTCTAAATACCTATTTGTTTTCCCATAAGTCATATTTAAATGGAAAAATAAAATATTTGAAAAAAAAAAATTCGATTCAGTTTGTTGACCATGCAAACAAAATCACTGGCAGCCAATTAAAGATCACAGAGAAAATTTTGGAGAAACTATTCAAACTTGACAAAGCTGTTCAATTTCACAATAACCTGGGATTTTGATGTCATAAAAATATCCCAATACCATACCAGTCCGAGTTTCATGCGTTTTCACTATGAAGCCAATTTTCGACCGGTAAATGCCTTTTAATTGACTTGTTGAATTTTCAAAAAAGTTCAGCAGATTTAGAACTGATTCAACTTCTATGAAACTTCCAAAATATTTTTTTTCATATCTTGACTTTTAATGGAACCAAGAATCTGTGAGAAAAGTTGTTTTAAAAATATCTTTATGGTCCTTCAGTGAGATTGAAACAATTAATTTTTCTAAACTTTTGATATGTTATCTTAAATTAATTTTGATAGCTATATTAGCCTCTAACTAAATTGAGATGTTATTTGACAAACTCCAACTTTGCTCTTAAACCTTTCCTGCTAAGCAGTTGATAATTCATGAATATTGCTGGTTTTATCATCACATAGCTACATGCTCTTGCTAGTTTTTATGTCCAAAACACCTAGTTTTAAATTCCATCAATTTCTTAAAATTCAAAAAAACTTCATTATCTCCTCTAATTCAGTGCTAAAGAAGAGTATTTCATGCGTTATTAAAATAATATCAAACATAGAATTTTGATCACACATACCTATAAATTTATGTTTATCTTAATGATTATTTTAGACAATCCTCTATTCTAAAATTTGGAAATTCTACATCAATTGCTAAGAAATGCAAAATTGATAAAACTGGTATGTCAAACAATCAAATAACATCAAAAAATTTTTAGACAAAATTTCACATGAGCCTGGATTCTGCGCCTGACAATCTTTTCTAGTTTCTCGATATGCCAAAGTAATCACAAATGATATTTTCTAATATCATACAGAAATTCAGCAAAATCAAAACATATTTCTTAGCAAAAGTTTCTTTTCTGGACCATATTTACAAGTTTTGGGGCCAAGGGCCAATAAAAATTTCAAAATGGTCAACATACCAAAATAGTTAGCAGTTATATGTTCAAATCAAATTTAGTAGAATCTAAAGATATTATTCTGAAGAAAAAACAAATAAATTTTTGGACCAAGAAAAACAATCCACAAATAAAAAAAAAAAAAAAATTTTAGACCTAAAATAAAAAACTATATCTGGGAATAATATGGCCCAGCATTGAGAAATTTGTTTAACCCCTTAAGATTTTGTAATTATATTTCCTGCAGACTATTTGGTTAAACTCAATACCAAGCACATTACTTTTTAACAAAAAAATTATAATTTTTTGATAAAATTTTACATAAATAGGCGTTACAATGAACATGCAAAAAATAGCATCAGGAAAATACCTACAGTATTTTATACGGTATCTTAACATTTAAAAGTTCAGATTCAGCTTAAGAAAATTTAGTTTAAAAATTGTATAAGAATAAAATCCCATAAACTAAAGATATATGTACATCCACCAAGGAAAGGTAAAATCGCTATGATTTAAATATTTTCATTTCAGTTTTTATGAGGCATAAAGCTACCATTACAGAATGGCCTTGTAATATAGCTTACCTGGACTAGCTAGCCATACTTTTTTTTGGTCTTGAATATTTTCATTCTGATCTGACCCCGGTGAAAATAATTTATGACTAAGCGTAGTTGGAGTCGGCAGATAAGATTGTTGTTTAAGATTATGTACGAGGATAAGGTTAGTGCACTGCTTATCAATGATGTCTATACAGCAGTGTGAGATCTGGTTCCAAACGTGCGGCTGACTACCTACAGTAGAATGTCAATAACAAAGTTTGCAAAAATTAAGAATTTTAAAAGAAATATAAGTGCTAATAAGAAGATATACAGCAAAGTAAATTAGGACAAAATGATTTTTTTAGTTGAGCTATCTGGTATTCAACAGAAAATGGAATATTATATGGCAAGACTGAATGAATCAAATACCCTGAATTTACTGACAAATGTGTTTTTTTTTTATTATTATTATACCAAACAGACAGAAAAGACTTTATAAGCAAAAAAATATTTTCCAAAAAATAAAACTACAATTTTGAATGCTTTTAAAATCTTCTAACAGACAAGACAGAAAAACATCTTAAGCTTGTAAAAAATGGGATATTAATTGTGGACTTTTCTTTAAGGATATTTAGAATAAACTTGGATAACTGCAAAAGTGGAAAAAATCTAACATTTTGAAATTGATTTCATAAATTTAAACTAGAATGCAGCTCGATAAAACTATTTAAACCAGAATCATAATCACAATCTTCAAACATCATACTGGATTACCAAAGGCAAAATTCATGTCAAAATTTAATTTGAAATTTTTGAATCTGGGTTCTAGTACTAAAAAATTGTCCAAATGGTCAATATTCCGAAATGGTCATTATGCCAAAATTATTGAAAATAATATTTTCCAACATGGAAAATTTGGACAAAAACAAAACAAAAATCTCTTAAGAAAGTATTTACATCTTACTCACATTTTTTGTCATTTTGGGTAAAAGCAATAGCAATCTTGGAACACTTAATTTCTAAAACTATAAGGTTTTAGAAATTGTGTTTCAAGACCATCACATTTGACATATTCTTCCCTTAGAAAGCTGATAAACTTTAAAAAATCTTACATCATTAATTACTTGAAGAATGGCATCTGCATGAAACATTATGTTGTAATCTATTAAACATTTACTATACATCTCATCTGTGTAGCTTGGACAAACTCCTGTAATACAGGCTACATAAAAACCTAGCAGATTACTTTCTAATGAATTAATTAATGAATTAATTTCTGTGAAGTCATGATAATATTAGTCCACTGCTCAAACTATAAAAAGAAAGTGCATATGCTAACAGACACTAACTTCAGACTTACATAGTGGTCTACCGAACCCAAAGGTATAAGGGGACAAACTATAGACATGTATTTCATTATTCAACATCTCATTAAAACTGTGGTAGAATATTTTGATTGTGGTAGAATATTTTAGTTTTTGTAAAAAATCATGTCTTAATCATAAACTTTTAAACGATATTAAACTTGCAATCTTAGACAGAAACATACCATTAAAATATTCACTGTATGATTATGTGATGTATTGTGATAAAAATCAAACTGTTAAATTTCAATAATTTCAGCTATTTTCAAAATACATAACATATTTATAAAGTGCTGTTTCTTACCTGGGTAACTTAGTTCGAAAATCTTTGAACGTCTTAGGCCAGCAAATTTGCTAAGGTGACAGAAATCAAAAAAACCAAGGTGCTGAAAATATAAAATCATCTCTCAATTTTGTTGTGCTTCATATTAAAGATAATGAAAAAAGACCAAAAACAAATGTTGTTAGAGCACCAAAAATCATACATATTCCAAAACGAGTAGTTTATAGAAAAAAAAAAAAAATTATTAAAATGTTTGTTGAAATCTCACGGTACCAAACATGGGTAATCAACTCATAACACTAAGTAGATTCTCATATAAATGTAGGTATAAATGTAGGCATATATAAAAATAGCCTAAATTGATTAGTTTTGATAAAAATATATAACCCTCCACCCAATCAAATATATCCTATTTTAAGAACTAAGATCACATTTTTGCTGAATTTGTAAAACTCCAATATTGTAAATACCTTTTGTAAACTGTGATTTTTTTTCTTTTTCAAGTGCAATGGTTTATTACAAACTGGCTTAATTAAAATTTTTTTTTATACAGATCTGTGAATCAGAGGGAAAAGGGTGCTTTTATTACAAAATATTCTCTGCGAAAAATACATATAATTACAGCATGAAATCAAAACAAGCAAACATCTAGCTGGTACCCCAATATTTCTTTTAAAAAAAATTTCTTCTTCTTTTTATAAAAAAATAGCACTAGACCTTAAATTTTTGATTCACAATTATAAAGCTATTATGACTATTTAGGAAAATTATTTGTTTATGTTTTACAAACTTCAAGCAAAGTTATAAAAAGATTTTAAGAACTGCACAAAAACAAGCCATTTCAGATCCGTTTAGGAGACAAAAACCTTTATAAACTGAGTCAACATCGAATAAAATATCAAATCTTAAAAACATAGAATAATAACCTAACAACTCAGAAAATCTCCCAGGAACTTGATTCAAAACCTGAACAGAATAAATCAATACCTTATCAAAATATTGCTCCAAACATTAACAATCCTCCAAGTCAATCAATGTTGAATGCAATGAAAAGTTACTCTTTTTTAGCAGCCTTATTAAACAATATAGCAACAAATATGGATTTATTATTCTGGTAACCTTAAATCATTTCCAATGATAAGCTAATATTATTGTCATTGAACAACAATACAAGAAATCATTTTTTTCTAATTCTTTCACACTTTTAACTTGTAACTTTAGGCAGGGTTCTAGACTGAATACTCCTATCAACACCTTACCATGAATAAATCAATCAAATTGCAATTCAAGGAAATTATGATTTTTACACTAACTTTTGTGTTGTAAAAAAGCCTTATTCAGTCAATGCAAATGAACATTCAAACAGATGATATCTAAATTTTTTTTAATTTATAAAACAATACTGGAATTATTATTGAAAGAACTATTCCTGACTTCATAAGAAATAACCAATTACTTCTATCAGGATTTCCCACAATTGAAAAAAAAAACCATTCTCTCATAATATATTTTCCAAGCAAATTCTCCAACTCTGCTGTCAAACAATTCCATACCAGTCCCAACTTAAACAAACCCTTAGTGACAAATTGATTTTAGGAAATTACTCTAAAAATAAACAATCACATTTCCCAATTCCTCATAAACTTACAGAATATTAGAAATAAAATTTTCTAACATTTCCGCAGAATCAGAATTTAATTTCTTAAGGTCTAAGATCTTTTCATTAAAAAAATTGATTATCAACTTCTAATATCATAAAATTTTTTAGCAGAATTGAAACAAAATATTCTACATCTACTTAGAAAACTTAAAAGCTTGATAAACCAAATAGCCTTAAAATATAAAAATACGGCTTCTTCAAAACATTTGAATTTAAGGTGACATTTGGAATTTTATAAACATAACTACTTCACATATTATGGTTAATTATTATTATTATGGTTATTATTATTACGATTAATTATTATTATGGTTAATTATTATTATTATGGATAATTATTATTATTATGGTTAATTATACGCATGTAAACTCTTTCGTAATGCTATTAAACTTGCTTTAATTCCAATCAATTTCAAAAAAAAAAAAATATGAAAACCAAAACTCTTTTTGTTTTAAATAACTTGATAATAATTAAATAAAAATAAAAAAAATAAAAATAAAAAGACGTTATAATGGAAAAAATAAATCATAATTATACAAAAAAAGTAAGAGTTGTGATTTAAACTGTTATTTTTTAGAATTCTTTTATTCAAGAAAGATGGCCTCTAAAAATAGATCTAACCATCTCTTCTCGTTCAAAAGCTCAAAAACCTGGTCATCAGATCACAAATCTCTGCTTGAAATTTTTACACTGTAAATTTTATAGAAAGTAGAAAACATATGGAAACTATGTCTGGAACTACTAGAGGAATCTTTCAATTCTATTTTTATACTGGACAATTATGTTTTTTTGTTGCAAAATTGTTTTACAAGCATTTGGAAAATTGGAACATTTGAAATTTGGAAATACAGAAATTAAATTTATTTTGGTCTTAGGATAAATGGATAAATAAATAAAATTACATGACTCTAATACATCTACAACAACTCACATTTAATATCTTGTTTGAACTGAACATGCCATCTGTGAGAGTGACTTGGTTCTTATCTTCTACAGTTGCTACTGAGTGAATAGGAAATGAATACCTCTACAAATACAACAAAATAACTATAAAATTATATAATGCACAGTGCTAATTTGGCAAATCAAAAAATATCTAGATAAAAAGCATAGTATCAATAAAAATGAAGAAAAAGAAAAACGGGAAACTGGCTTCTTTAAAATGTCACACATTGGGCCTTATTCTAAATAAACCCAAATGAAAATTAGCACACCTTGCAAAATATAAATAAATATTTAGCACACCTTGCAAAATATAAATAAATATTAAATATTAAGCTAGCTTTTCTAAAACCAAAAATTTTTCTACAAAAAATGTACTCAATTCAAATCTGATGTTGTATATAAATTTATTTGTTCAAACTGCAATGCTTGCTTTATTGGCGAAATGACTAGATATTTGAATGAAAACATCCAATAAAAAATCACATGTTTATCAACATGCACATAACAACGGTGAGTCTTTTAAATATTGATAACAAAGTGCCACCATAAATATAAATTTTTACTTGCTAATTATTAAACAACGGAATATATTAAAATCTTTTACAAATGATATCAAAGTGCGATCATTTATTTTGTCTCGGATTTATTCCGTTTCTTAGCAACTACAAAGTTTACTTCATTTTAACTTTGTTATTTTGATATAATATCGAACTCACACATATTGGTGTCAGTCTTAAATGCTTGGCCAGACAACCATATTATCTCTACTCAATAATCAGTTATAAAATTTTTAAAAAATTACATTAAAAATATAATAATCCTTTTGAAAATGAAAAAAAATTAACTCGATATTGCGATTTTTAAACGATCCGATTCTCACCAAGAATGTCACTTAACACTTAATATGTTTTTATCATCATTAAAATAAAAGTTGGAAATACATTGAAAAAATAAATAAAATTTACTACCATTTACTAAGTGGGACTAATAGCAATTTATAATGATATGTAATTTATGACAGCAAATGTGAGGTATTTAAAAATAAATACAAATTCATTTAAAAAAAGATTATTCTACTTAAACTTCCACGCCTTATAATGTTGTTTTCTTTTATTTCAGTTGATCTTTTAAGTAAATTTAAACACCTGGACTGTAAGATATTTGCTCTCATCCGCAGGTTTATTTTAAAATAAATTGTATTTCTTCCCATCACCTACATTTTATTTAAAATAACTGACCATTTCTCGGAAGTATGTTTACACAATGCAGAAGAATATTATAAGTACTTTACAAAATTTGCTCATAAAATGGTTTTATGAAATTTAGAAACAAATTGCTTGCCAAAATTGTTTTTTGAGAAGCTATAAAAAAATTATACCAAAGTAGAAAAGCATGTTACTGTTAAAAATAGAATTTATTTATTTTTGTCTGTTGCTCATGGAATGACATTCAGCGACAATCTACAGATAGGTAGTTTTAAAAATTTCTCCATGCAGCCCAACCATGGTGGGCTGCGCTGGGAAGGGGTTATGGAAGGAAAGGAGTTGGGAAAGGAAAGAGGGGTTAGGAAAGGAAAAGGAGAAGGCAAAGGGGGTAAAGATGAAGGGAAGGGGGAGAGGAAAGGGTGAATGCTAAAAGGGAGGAAGGAGGGCAGACAGCACCGCATAGATGACATTGTGCTGCCTTTATTAAGCCCACCTATGCATTTACTCATACCAAAGCCTGTAGAAAATATTTTATTGTAAACAGCCAAAGCTGAAATTTAAAAATACTGAAAGTGAGCATAAAACAGCATGCTTTATTCTTTTTTATAGTGGTGGAAGTCAAAGGTTTTACATTACCAATGACATTTGTGGTGAAAAATTGAATAAGGGGTCAGGTAGTTTTTCTACAGATCTTTTAATTGGCTATGATCTCTATCATAAATTCATTACTGGAAAGGCTGTTTGTTCTTCTCACTCTGGTGGCCCTCTCGCTTCTTCTTCTGTTCTAGGTTGGGTTTTTAGTGGCCCTATCCTTCTAGCAAGTCTGTTTCATCAAATTTGTGTCTTGACATCCATCCGATGAAGTGTGAAGGTGAGTTGCCTGTTGAGGAGTCCAGTAGTAGTAAGATTGATGAGTTAAGAGGTGATTTGAGTCGATTTTGAAGTTTTGAGAAAATAGAGTGTGACACATAAATTTGAAAGAGATATTTTATATAATGGTGAAAGATCTGTAGCAAAACTTCCGTTTAAGCGAGACCATGATTATTTACCTGACACTTATAGGATTTGTGAGAATCGTTTGAGAGGAATGAAAACCCGATTAAATAATACTAGCTAGTAAAAATATTAATTAAGATTACAATGAAATTTTCAATGAGTATAAAAGTAACACAATTGAAGGGTAAGTGAAAATGAAATACAAAAAACCCATTATTTACCACAGAATTTTCATAAGAAATGACAAAGAAACAACAAAAATAAGAGCAGTATTTGATGCTTTGTGCTTTAGTATCGGCCTTTCATTAAATGATAATTTGTAATCAGGACCGAATTTATTATCTAAAATATTTGATATACTTTTGCGTTTTCGATTTAATTTTATTGGGGTATTGGCAAATATAAAAGACGAGTTTCTAAACGTTGAAATATCCATAGAGGATCAAGACGTTTTCCTTGGTATGAAAATATAAATAATGAAAATAATGAAAAACTTATTGTTTATAGATTTCTGCACGCTGTATTTTAGTGTAACAAAATAATCTAATTTTATTATATGGGACCATATTGCAGGTGTGGAGAATCCAGCTGATATCCCAACAAGAGTGCGCAACTTTTCTGAGTTAAGTGGAAGGTGTTTGCGTGGCCCAGAAATGTTTTATGAGAGCAATATTGTTAAGTAATTATTTGATTTTCATGTTATATTGTAAAAAAGTTAGATGGCTGATTTAGTTGTTGAGTCCAAAATTAGTTTGAATGTGCGCGATTTTGTTGAGGTTGAGGAAAAGGGCTTTAGTAATGTGATTAATGCCAAGAAGTTTTGTTCATTGAAAAAGCTTGTGATCATAACCAGCTATGTGAAACGTTTTGTAAATAAATTAATAAAAACATTAAAAGGTGGAACTTCAGAAGACGACAATATTTTAACACTTGATGAGTATAATGAATCTCTTAATTTGTGGATCTTGGAAGAACAACATGTATTACGAAATGATGGCAGCTTTTAAAAATTAAAGACGGCATTAAAAACATTTGAAGATGATCAAAATGTACTACGATTACAAGGAAGATTCGAATATTCTTTATTAAATAATGAAGAAAAACATTCAATCATTTTACGTGATGGACAAAGTCATTTTATCAGTTATACCAGACTCTTATTTGTTACACCATGGTATCAAAAAGACGTTAAGTTATGTGCAAGCAAAATTTTGTATCGTTATAAGAAGACTGTCAAGAAAATTATACGAAAGTGCATCACTTTCAAATGTTTCCAAAGAACAATGACACACCCTTCAAATTTTACTGTTTATCTTGACAAACCACAGAAATGTGTTCAGTATTTACAAAAATTATTGTTAAATTATTGAAAAAGATTCAATAGCATGCATTTAAATAAGCTTAGACTATCCAATTTGCACATACACAAAAAAACAAACGATGTTAATAAGTTTATAAATGACATTGCATTAATACGAGATGATTTCTTAACTCCACATAGTTAATGGAGAATTTGTTGTATTTTAAAACTAGAAAAGGAAAAAGATGATTGTATACATGGTGAAAGGTTAAAGATTATGTCGAGTGGCAGAACCGCAACCACATGTTCCTACCCAGTTCAAAAATTAGTACCCTTCAAGATAGCAGTAGAGAAATCCAACAATACAGAGAATACTAAAACCACCAAAAATACTGGAAGCACAAAAACCGCTCATAATATTGTCAACAATGTGCATAAGTCAAATAAATGATACAGGTAGCAATAAATGGACAAAATTTAAGAAAACTGAGACATTTTTGGTTAACAGGTCAATGAGGGAGGATGTAAAAAGTAAAGATATAAAGTAAACAGACTCTGAGCATATTTTATTTTATGCAATTAAGTATAGTTTATTATCATGCAAATTAAGGAATAGCACCAGGCCCTTCAGTATAAAAGGATCAAGTGAAATTGTAAAATAGGAGTTTTTTTAGTAAATATTAAAAAGATGTGAAGTTGTGCTAAAAAGCAAAGTGTGTTTAATATTCCAAATCTGGTATCAAATTTTACAACGAATAACTACATTACAATAAAAATTTCCTTATATTTAGTAATCTTGGATCATTTGTAATAAAATGTAAACTAATAAATTGACACTGTAATTTTATATCATTTCTAAAAATGTTTAAAGTTTGACTTTTCCCTTTTCCAATGTTTTGAGTTTTCTTCCATTACTTACAATATCATACAAAATATAATGTCAACTGACGTTTCATCCTGAGAGAATTGAAATTGGAATGGTCACTTCAAACATAAATAACATGAGTGTATTACCTGTGTGACAAATATATGTACGATTTCATTAGAGATCATTAGAGTAAAGACAGTGACCATAGATACTGAAAAACATAACCAAAACAATGAAACATCTAGCAGGTTGTAGAAAATAATTAATGGAGACCACGTTCTAGGAAGAAAAAACAAGCATAATATATAAAATTGTAAGATTCATGAAGATATTCAAAATTTATTTCCCCTTTACTACCTTTTCAATTCCCTTGATTTGATTTATAATTGATAAAACTTAGGATATTCATCCAAAACATCCCTCATAAACATGTGATTACCCCAAAAAAATTGTCCTTATGTTAATTTTAATAATAATTCTAAATTATCCTTTTATTGACTTCTTCATTAAAATTTTCAATTTAATAAAGTAAAATCCCTCAAAATTGCCAACTTGTTTAATAAGGACTGATGTTATCTTTAAGATATTATGGCATGATCGTGAAATAACAAGTAGGCAAGTGGGTGTAACATTTGAAGATTTCATTCAAAAAATATTTTTTCATGGTTTACAGTTAAAAAATAAAAGGTAAAAAAGTTCTTACTCTGGGTAATCGGAGCCAAACAGATTGGTCAGTAGTCTTTTTGGAATGAACCCTAAAAAAATTAAATACCAGATCTTAAGTAATTTTACTGTTGGTAAAATATGTCAATCAAAAATCATGCCAGTTGTTTTCTTGACGCATTCACCATTTTCAATTTCAGAAACAAATTCACGTATGAAAATGTTTGATGAGATACCATTTACTACAACTATATTGATTTAGTTCAAAAAAATTTCAGACTTTAAATTTTAAAAAATTAACATCAAAAAGTTATACTTATGAAAGCTTAATATAAATTAGATAAAATAGATTAAGAGAACCTGTGAGCTACTTGTTGTCCCTGAAGCTGAGGCCTAACATTTGCTGCCATATTTTTTGTACACAACTTAACAAAAGGTTAAAACTGGTTAACTGTAACTGTAGGTTAACTGTAGCAAAAGGTTAAAAGACACTTTGCACTACAGAAATATAATTGATTTTACCTTCACTTATCCATTTCATATAAGTTTTAAGTTTCAGTGAAATCAAAAGAGAAAAATATTTGAAAACATCAAAATATGACAACTAGATCAAAATTCAAATTAACTTTTAATATTATTAAAGTTTTCTTCATTTCACTTCTTCAATGTTTTTTCTACCTGAAGCCGTACATTTTTGATATTAGGTCAAAATATTACAGCATTTAAAGTATCTGATAAAAACCTATTAAATTAAGTTTTTTAAGTTTTTTTTTCTCCAGAATATACAACTTATTTGAAATAAATTCCAAGTCTTTCCTTAACTTTCAGGTTAAAAAATATAGTTTTTCTCCATTTTTTGAGATATTTTGAGATATCATAAACTTAAGCTATAGTGCCACAATTATTTTTTACAAAAGGGAGTTACAATAGATCCAAAAGCAACAAAAATTGAATAAATAAATAGAAAGATGTCCATAAATAATTTGAGATGACATGGCTAGTTTTAAACGTAATTTTAAATTGAAATTTTTTTCAAAGCAATATATCACAAATTAATGCATTTATATATATACAAATTTTGATCAATTCTAAAATCCATAGAAGATTTGGGACATTTTTGTTGCTTTCTTATTCACTTATCCTTCATGCAAATTTAAAAAAATGTATAAAAATTTAAAGACAGATATCACCAAAGTAAAGAAAAAATTTCACATGCTGCAACTTAAAACAACACTAATGTAAGAGGAAATTTTAGCTGAAAAAAAAAGCAAATTTGCTGACTCACTTATAGAAAATTGCAAAAGATGAAATCATTCCCAAAACAAAGATTAAAGGTTTAATGATTTAATGTTGCTATGTTGCAAAAACAGTTTCAATTTGAAAAAAATTCTCTCTCTCTGTCAGCCTGTCCACGACAGTGAGGATAATAAATTTTTTTGAAAGTTCTATCCATTTTTTGAAGAAAAAAACATCTTTAATCAATCAAAAGGTTGAAATATTTGTTCACCATCTTCAAAACATTATTTAAAAATTCTCTACATTAATTAAAAATTATCTGTACTGATTAAAAGCTTTTTCAGCATTTGATGGAGTTATGAGTTTAAATTGGAAAAATTGTTGCAGAAGCAGAACTTTTTTAAGGAGAATTAACTCTTTGGCCAAAAACACTGAGTAAAAAAAATTCTTAAACGCCCTATGTCACTCTTTTACAATGTTTTTTGATTATCCTCAGCAACAAAACCTAGATTAAATATCTTTTTTTTTTTTTAGAAAATATTTTTTTTATCAAAATCAATTTTTAAAGACCTTGTGCAGATGAACAACCACCAAGAATATCCTGCTTTGAAACTATCTGCATTATACTACTGATAAGCTTAACATCATTAACATACATAAGTCTTTTGTCAAATTATGCTGAAAAATTAATGGAATAACTAAAAAGGTGTATTTTACTGATGTTAACTTATCCTTGATAGCCTCTTTGACAGCAAAAAACTTTTGCATTTAGATTTTAATGGTTTATGCAGCTTTAACAAAAAAGTAACATTTTCAATATTTTAGGCCATACCTTTACTTTTTTTGTCTTCTATCCGTCTTGCGACAATGAAGAGCAGATGAAAAATGTTGGATCCTTTCAAATGGACCATACGTTACATAGAGCTTACAGCTGTCAATATTCAACTTATTATATTACAAGCTTTTTTGAGCTTATTATATATCGCAAGCTGTTGTAAAGAGGTCTCCTCTCTGATTTAAGAACTTTATCAAAAAACAACAGTTGACACAGGGACCATCCATTGAAATTTGGATCACTTTAGAAAAACCCATGTAATGACTTGATGAAATGTTCAAAAAGATCAAAACTGGCAGCATTCTCAAGAAATTGTGGGTTCCAATATCTAATTCCCATCTGCGTTTTCTTTGATTTCAGAAATAAATTCCAGTATCAATGTAGCAGTTTTGAGTCAATTTTTGTTACAACGGAATATGGATATATGAAACTTTAGTATAAGAATTGAAAATATACTCAATTACAACAAAAAAAATTTTTTTACTCACCCAAAATCATAAATAAGGGATAGTAGAACTTGAGTACCTAGAATAATTAAACTTTAAAATCATTTAAATAAAAGTGCTTATTGCCTAACTAACCTCTAAAACAATCAGAACTATGGTTTTTTAGTCTTACATGTTAAATAATATTTGAAACATTTCTAAACGTTTCTAAACACCACTAAAATTTCAGCATAATTAAAGGGCAAACTTACAAAAAAAAAATTGAAATTTTAAAAAATTTTGAGCATTTTGAGCTCTGCCCAAAAATTTTGACAAAACCGGACATCCTTAAAATTATATTTTTGAGAAAAATAAAATCAAAAAGTAATTTTCAAAGCCAAAAAAAAACTAATGAAAGGATCTTATTTTCAAGCCTAAAATTTTACAATGTTTTCATGATTTCATGATCCCAAAAGAAGGGAATGCAAATATTTTAATAGGTGGTAAAATTGGCTGAAAAAATTTCCTCTATGGTCTTGTTTTAAGGCCTAAAATTACTTTTTTTTAGGTCCTGCAGACTGGGCCCAATAAAATTTTTAAAATTCAAAGTAATCATAAATTATTTTTTAAATTTTTGGCAAGTGGTTAACAAAATAAAAATATAAACTCTGGTTCTTTAACTTCATACAAAATTTTTTAAAAAAAAGAAAAAAAAAGTATTTGAGAAACAATGAATATTAGCAAGTGGCCATCCAAAATTATGAAAAGATTCATCTACTCAATGGTGCTGCATTGCCAGAAAAATTAAATTATGCAAAAAATTTTCTTAAAAAGGACAAGCATTTTTATGAAACAATCCCAGGTTTTATAAAAAAACTTTGGAAAAAATTTTAAAATAATTCTTTGAGCAGTTTCTGAGACACAAAGGAAACATGCAAAACCTATTAAACTTGATGAATGTTTTAGATAAATTTACAGCATGTTATATAATAGCAAGAAAATAATGTTGCTGAAGGAGTGTTGAAAGAAAATTAATTTTTGACACACCAACCTTCTATGGTCAACCTCACTTAAAATTCTATGGTCAAACTCACATAAAACTATAAATTCTAAGACTAGTTGCTAAGAGAATTTCTAAAAATTTCATATCAAAACACCCTGTGGGTGAAGAAAATAATTCTAGATTGTAAATAATATAAATCCAATAGTCTTTGAGAAATTTATGGGAAAAGTTTTAATAATAGCCATATAATGTCAAATGGAATCTGTAATAATTATGAAACCTTGTTATTTTACTAATAAAAATTCTAAGTATATAAAAATAACTTATATATTCCAGAAAAAAAACTAATAGGAGATTTAAAGAAAAACTGAATAAAATGAGCGAATAATCATGATTGGATTCATAGAAACATATTGAACCATATTTTATTCAATTAAATATTTATTTTTAAACTTTCAACTCAACGGTTAACTATGAAGTTAAATATCAACAAATATACAAAACTATAACATGCAAACACACACATATCCATGGGATAAAACAAACTTTATTATTCAGCCATGAATGTACTGATGTAGGTCTCCCTCAAAAATAAAAAAATAAATAAAAAAACAAATTCTATATTAATTTTTAAAATTCTGCATCAGACAAAAAGGTAACTTGCCCAAAATCATATTTTACAGACATATTTTATATTTTATATCTTGACGAAAGTTTTTTATTTATACCAGCTGCTCCACCCCTAATGTGATGCTATTGATATTTCATAATAAATTTTTGTCTCCTAATACAGTACACTCAATTTTGCTTAAAGAGAAGTATATGAGCATATTCTCCTAAATCAATAAAATTACACCCAAAATTTTAAAAGTCTAAAACTTTTTGGACAAAATTACCATCATAACGCAAGATTTCTCCCTGCAATTTTGATATTTAAAATGGCTTACTTTAATTGTGAACCAAAAACTGTCACGAATACAAACTATGACACACTTTTTTAGTCGAAAGAACTTCTTTTGCTAAAACAAAGACAATAAAATCTGTCACCAGGATACTATACATAAATCAACTCAATGAGATAAGTTTAATTCAAATTCAACTATTCCTCCCAGACAAACTTTAGAGAATTTCCAAAAGTTTAGAAAAAATGTATGTGTTTTTAATCTTTAATTGTTCGTTATGTAATAGAAATGTAATAAAAAATTGGTGTTTTTTCAAATTAAAAATTTTGAGGAAATATTCTCCTATTAATTAGTTTGAAATTGAAAACCAGGTTGCCTAAGAGAGCATCATCAGCTTCAGATTCGCCTTCAGAAAGCCTAACGGTCAAATATATAACTCTGCAGAATTCCCTAGGGCAAAGAAAATTTTTTTACAAATGCCCTCAGACCTAGGAAAAAATTATGGTGAATATTCATGCAGAGATTCAGAGAATATTTATAATTAAGACAAATATCATGAATTGCAATGTTTATAATACGGGCCATAAAACGAGAGGTGAGTACCCTAAGGTTTAAAGTTAAAACAAACACTTTTGTGACTAATGCATTCCCAAGAATTCTAATAATAATAATTCTAATAATTTGTAACAAACCAACACACACGCACATGCACACACGAGCATACATGGGCACACATGCACACAGGCGCACACACACACATACAGAATTTGCTAACAGCATAAGTACCTCAAAAATTTGATTAAAATCTTGAGAAAAAATATTGATTTTTGCTCCATATTGAATAAGTTTTAGGACTTGGAGTATGGGCCAATAAATATTTTTCAAAACAAAAACCATGCAAAAACCATATGAAAAACTTAGAAAAGTTAGAAATATTCTCAAGTAACAAACAAAATTTCAGCAGAATTGAAAAATTGAAATTTTTTGACCAACTTTCACATCATTAAAGGGACCAAGAACAATAAAGTTTTTAATGGCCAAAATGCAATAACAATAAATAATATTTAATACCATCATAAAGAATTTAGTCAAAATACAAAAGATTAGCCCAAAAATTAAATGCTATGGAGCCAGCGGCCTGCAAAAAAAATGACGTTATGGAGCCTGCAAAAAAAAAAATATTTTCAGCGATTTGGGTTGAAAGATTCCTTCTTCTAACTTCACGAAAAATTTCAAAAAAGCTAATAAATTGATTTCAAGGTAATAAATTTTTTCAAAAAATCTAAAATCATTACTTTTCTGCCCTTATGACTAAATCACTTTTTAAAAAATTTCAGAAAAAAATAATTTCTGAAATCAAGAAGCTGAGAAAGAGCTTAAAGAAGACTCACTGAGATCTCAAGTAAAAATCAGACAAAAAACAAATCTCTCGTCACGGTAAACTCTTTAATGGTCGGTGATGAACAAACCACAGAAAATTCTAGTATTTCAAACTATTTCTGCCAATTTTTCACCACGATTGCAAAGACTCTCAAAAACAGATACTTTATGTTAATGAATACGATGTGGAGAACACCATCACGCATTCCAATAAAACCCAACCCTAGTTTTCGCTTTCATTACGTGTCTGCTCTTGAAATAGAACAAGTTTTACGTGGTTTAAACATCAAAAAGTCCGCCGGCAGCAATAATTTCCCACCGCGTATGCTTAAGGACTCAGCAAAGTCTTTGTCCAAACCATTGAGCAATTTAATAAATTTTTCGTTGAAATCCGGAACGTTTACAACAAACTAGATGACACGACATGAATAACCACCATCCAATATTGATTCTACCTGCGCTTTCCAAAGCCATGGAACATGTTGTGCATACTCAGTTATCATCCTATCTCGAAAACAACAATTTCGTAAAAAAAGATCTACGGAGCGCGCTGCAACAATTTCTTAGATAATGTTCGATTTTAAGTTGAAAAGGGCAAACTTGTTACAGCACTTTTTCTTGACCTCAGTAAGGCGTTCGATAACGTCAGTCATTCAAAATTATTAAACAAACTTCATAGTTATGGCATAAATAATGTTAAACACGATTGGTTCTGTGACTATTTATTCAACCAAAGTCAACAGGTCAGTCTAAATGGCGTATTCTCAGAGAAATTGTTTATTAAAACAAGTGTTCCCCAAGGTTCTATTTTGGGACAACTCTTAATGACCAAGTTACCAACTGTCGTGTCATTCAATATGCCAATGACACAGTACTGTATGTTAGTGGAAAGAGTCAAGAAAAGTTAGAGAAACTTCTCTAGGACAATTTTAATCACGAAAAAAACATGATTATGATATGCTCCCAATATGTAGTCATGCATTGGTTTAAAAAAAACGGGTAAGCTACCATTATCTATTGTCATGCAGTGGTTTGCAAAAAACTGGTATGGTACCATTATTGATTTTCATGCATTGGCTTGAAAAAAAATTCATTAAATTAATTAACCTTGAAATCATCAAAAAAATTAAGGTTGTTTTAAAGAGATTTTTCTTTAAGGATCGTTTTAAAATGGACCAATAAGCTTTTTAACTAATCAAAGACTCAAAGAGTAGTCAAATATGATTTAACACATTTTTCAGATGTTTTAATTAAATTTAAGACGTTGTTGTTTGCTTCAATCAAGGTAAATTTACCCTCCATCATTTTACCACCAGACATATACCTCTTGTAAACCTTACGCTTAATGTAACTCTTATAAACCTTATATTTAAAAACTGTTAATTCAAGGAGGACCTTTTGATCTACATTTTATTGATGTGAAATGAAATTACAAAAAATATTAAATAAGGTAGTATTCAATATCCCTACTTGTTCATTAACGCTGAGATGTTTTATATCAGTTCCAATCACAGTTGAGAAAAATTTGCCAAATTAAATTAGTTTGAGCACATTTGAAATGTCAAATTTAACTTTTATCAGAAACAAAATCATCTGTCATCCATAAGCAATGTTATTCATGAATTCAATTTTTCAAAAAAAGCACTTTTAAAAATTATATGCAGAATTTTTTCAAAATTACCATTCATAAAAATTACAGATGAGAACATCGTCTAAAAAAGCAGGTCGAAATAAAAAGATTAGAAATATTCATAACGCATAAAAAAATATCAATGTGATATACCACAAAGACTTTGATGTTAGATGACATTACTTCAGTGCTTAAAAAGAAAGTTCTAGAGATGTGATTATTATTTATAGTTATCTAGCTTTTAGTTTACTGTTTACTTGCTTTAATTTCATTTTCATTTATGCAAGAGATATTAAAATTTTTTATGCTTGCCATTCATAATAACATTTATAATCTAAAACTCACATGATTTCAAAAAAAAAAAAAAATAATGCACCATCATTAAGATATCTTTAAAAAATACGATAATTTGACTATGGGTACAAAATCAAAATACGAAAATCTCATAATCTATACTATCAAAAACCTTTTGTAATATTGTAAAAATTTTCCTAGTAACTTCTAATTGTTGAATCTTTTAATGATTTTATCATTCTGCCCAGAAACTTGATTGAATATTTATAGGACTTTATTAGCATTCAGATGATTGTGAGTCTCTTCGTGAATAACTTAAAAGATTAGTAGCAGAGAGAAATAGGTTAGTAATGTGGTGGTACGATATTAGACGCTTTTTTATGTTTAAAATTTAAATTTTTAAATAAATATATAGTATTTAATATAATACAATTTAATATATTATATTTCATTTACTACAAAGAGTACTTAAAGGTCATTAAATAATCAAGCTTTAAAATAATAATATTAATAAAACAGAGTGTTTCATAGCTATAAAATTACTACAATTTCATTAATTTCATGCTTATGCAATTATTCATGTAATTAATGATGCAAGAAACTTTTTAAGTTTTTTATCTATATATATTTTTTAATGAGAAACTTTCCTTTTTTTATATCAGTTCAGGTGCTAATTAATTAAGGAGAAACTAAATATTTGAAATGTGACGATCAAAAGGTTTTGACATTTTTTATTACGAAATAGAGACAAGCGTTATAGTAAGATTTTAAACTAAAATTTGTTTTATAATTAAGTAAAACTTTTTATTTTCATGACAGCTTTTAGATTTTTTAAATTTTTTTTTTGATTTTCTGTTCAATAATTACGAATTATTTTTAAGTGAAGTAATTTCTCCTGAAAAAAGTGGGCATATTTTAGAAATATAGTCATATTGTGGTAATGTTTTCAAAATTGACCATGATAATTTTTTTATTTTAATATTTTCTTCTTTCTCTTCAATTTCCCTGACATCAAATTATTTTTTTGTATTTGAAAAGTGATTTGTGATTTGTGATTATTTTTTAAACTTTCCCTCTGTTAATCCAATATAAATTCTGTCTGGTTTATTGGGAGTTGAGGCAATACATTTATATATTATATATATATATTTA
>JAUZNK010038190.1:0-17633 GCA_035046665.1 Euphysa ruthae
TTGTATGTTGACGACTCGTGCCTTTTATGCCAACGTAGTAACATGAAGGAAATAGAAAGACAGTTAAATAAAGACTTTATAAAGCTCTGGGAATGTTTTTTTGATAATAAATAAAGAACTCATTTTAGCGAAGATGAAACTAAACTTTTTATAAGTAGATAGATACTGAAGAAAACTGCCAGTTTTGAAATCAATTTTCATGGTAATAAAATTAAGCAAAATACCAAGGTTAAATAACTTGGATGTATTTTTGATGAAAAACTTAGCGAAGAATATATGGCACTTGATGTAGTTTCCAAAATGAATTCAAAATTAAATTTTGTATACAATAACAGTATATATTTAACTCCTGCTCTTTGAAGGCTTTAATTTAATTCAACTATTCAGCCTCATTTTTATTATTCATGCTCTTCATGATATGCAAATATTAATAAAAAGCAAAACTTGGAACTGCGCAAAACATATTTATTAAGTACAGTCTTCTAATGGGAAGAAAACTTTTAACAATTGTTTACTTTGAACGAGTAAATTAGATTAATGTGAACATTGGAACAAAGCATAAGTGCAAGCGCTTTTAAATTACTTGTTAGAAATTCCCATTTCCATTCTTCTAAACTAAAGTAAATAAAATCTTAAGAACAAGAAATCCTTATCAAAATCTTAACCAGTCTTTCAATAAAACTAGCTCAGGTAAAAACACTATTTCTTATATGGGTTCCTCGATATTGAGCAATTTAAGATATTGCACAAAAGCCAGTAACAATGTTAATACATTCATTCATAATGTGAAGAAACAGTACCTTGTAAAATTAAAATAGAAATACTATTCTAGTTTAAATAGATAGAAACGAAATATAGCATATTATCATATTAATAATAAATCAATATATTATATATTTGAACAAACTGTCCCCTACCCATCGAGGGACCGCACTGAAAATAAATCTTTGCCTTTTCTTATGCTTATCTTCGCTATTAATACAGACCCCGTTATTTACTATATTGCATTCATTATATTAAAATTGTTAACGTTTATTTTGTTGTATTTTATTGATAATGAATAAGTACTTACTAACTTTTATTATTATTTTTGGGATTTTTGTAAACGAATCCAAATAAATTGGGGTATAGTCATCTTTCCATTCAGTGTTAGGAGGTTTGACTGCGGATATAAACAAAATATGATAAATATAATAAAATATAACTTAAGGTTCTCAATTTCACATTCTCACATGCTTGAGACGCTATATAGATGACTGGGAAAGGCGCAATTTAGATGTCTATTTGACCTCTTTGTGCTAATGGGCTAAAAAGTATCTTGAAAAAATAACTGAAGCATATAACTGACGTTATATGTTGAATAAAGATTGCAATGAGATTTGAAAATTCTCGTACTTAAGAAAATTTTTTTATTAGTTATTGCAAAAAATGTTACCACTTTTGGCCAAGGAACCGAATGCTGCTTGAAAGGTAGGTAATATAAAAAGAAATAAATCTAAACACTAATATATTATTCGAGCTTTCTAGTCGACTGAATACGCTTTGATGTAGACCAATATATGTTTACTTTTATTCGTAGTTACATCATATGTAATTTCGGGCTCATTTAAAGACAACAAATGCTGCTAAATAAAAGCACTGAGTGCAATTATTAACGACTTTCGGTTTACTAAGCATTAACTAGATTCGACGAAATAATATTCCTACAAACTGTTACAAAAGATGATTGCCCACCTTATATTCCCTTAATCAGCACATATTATACAGCTTTAAAAAAATATCTAAATGAATCTAATAACTAGGAGTTCTTCTTTGAACCCAGTCTAAACAAGAGCCGTCTGAAATGTTAATATTTTCGTAAATATTGTGAACTAACTCACAATATTGAAAAAAAAAGTATAAATAATATTTTCTTAGAGTGGAAAATTTTTTTTCTAAAAATTAAATAAGTTCTTTACTTGTTATTTCAGTGGCTTTTCTAGTCTAAAACTGGAATAATAAGCTAAATGACTTCTCTAATTTAAATACATTACTTACTTGGTGAAGTCGTCATTGGCGAAGAGTTCTCTGTACCTTCGGTTGTAGTTTTAAGACTTTCACCTATTCTATCAGTTTCATAATATTCGAAAGATGAGTCAATGATAAGTTTATTACATCTTGCTTCATAAAAACAGCATTCAATAGAAACGGATTTCACTGTTTTTATATTCAGCACAACACAATTCTCATCATAAAGACATAAGGCAAAGCAATTTTTGAAATTCACTTCTGTGAAACATCTTATTTCATTTTCTTCTTCCTCGCATTTAGCATGCGTTCCATTACGAAACGTTACCACTTCTTCAGATAAACATACTGTAGGAATGAAGAGTAGAAAAAACAAAAATATTTTTATTTCTGTTTTTATTTCTTTAGTTAATAAAAATTACAAAAAAACTTTGTTAAAAGGAAATCCTTTATTAAGAAACTAATTAATAAATTTTTGTTCAGGAGCCATCTTTCTTGAACGAAAATTTATTAGTTAGCATTCAATACCACAATGTCTATTAAAAGTCTTTTCATAATTTTCAATTGAATATATGAGATTCAATACAAATTGCGAGCTTAAAATTCAGTACAAAAACTATTTTAAGAAGTTTAAAGATGTCAATTAAGATTCACAGACAAAAAATTAACTTTTCAGTACCCTGTTAAAGAAGTGAGAAAATGAAGAGAAGCAACCTATTTCAAAGCAAATAAAAACATGTTTTTTTTATATAATTTCACAAAAATAGATTATTTTTAGCGTTCGGAGGCAAAAAGAGAAACATTTAAACAACTATCACCTGAAAAAAAACTGACCGAATAATATGATTTTCAAACATATATAAAGAAACAAAAATTTCCTTTAACCAATTAGACATTAAAAAATTTTATTCAGTTTTACCTAAGAAAATTCTCGGTGGTAGTAATATATTTTTCAAATAAAATCACCGAATTTTATTTGTGGTAAAACATTACAAAAGCGAATAGTTATAGCAACCGATTTAATTATAAATGACTCTATATCCATAAAAACAACAACGAGTTTCAACCAAAGCAGGTAAGCAATGTTTACAACAACAATTCCTTCAACAGCTGAAGTAATACGAAACACCATATTGAAATTATGTAGTTTTTGAGCATTTCGTTTTATCAATATCGTACAGGTCATCTTTTTTTGCAAGCATGGTTATTCAGTTTATTTAGTAAATTAAGTTTATTTGGAAACTGTACATTGTGGAAAGACAAAATTAACCCGTGCCATATTGCTGATTTTTGAAGATAAGTTCTAAAAGGAACTGTTTTAACAAAATTAACTATAATGTTGTCGCTTAAATACAAAGAAAGCTTTATATTTTCCCGCTCTACTATCATTTACTTTAATCACGTGACAGGGTCTATTCGGATGAATAAGCTGCACGGCCACATATTCAGACCAGGGTTTAATTCGAGTGACTAAATTTCAAGTCTTATCACTCTAACAGTGAAAGTTTAAAGTAAAAATAGACAAAATACTACCTGACAAAGAGCGTTCTATAGTTGACCCATTCTTGTTTATTCTTTATATAAATGACATGCCGCAATAAATAAACTTCGAATTACTTCTCTATGCAGATGACTCTTGCTTTATTTTCCAACATAATGTCGTTAATCACATTGAATTTTTTTCAAATAAGTATTACTAAAGTCCTTGTGAATGATTTGTAGATAACAAACTTAATATTTATTTTGGTGAAGATTAAACTAAATGTATTCCTTTTTCTAATAAAACTAAAGCAAAAACTACAAGCACGCTTGTTATTAATAAAATCAATAAAATCTGCTAAAAATAAGTGTACCCGTTTCTTTCTTCACTTAAATAACAGATTCAATATCGGCACTGATCAGTATAAAAAAGTTATATGGCTTATTGTAGATATAGATGTTAATCAGTGCATAGCGGGTCATTCTTTTAAATTCTGCGTCAATTCCAGGGTTCAATGTTTTTTTAAATGGGAAATTACATGTTTTTGTGATAGTATGCATTGAACTACTTCACGTTTCACTAATTTACTAAGAACTGTAATAATTTTTATAGATGTTTCCCATTTTAGAAAACTTCATATTTCAAATTTAAAATTTTGAAGAAATCTCCATGTTTCGATGTGTTTGTTAAATTGAAAACGACAAACTTTAGTCATAGTAAACATTGAAATACTTCAAGATATCCAAGTTTCCTAAAAGCAATAAACTTCCGTTTTAACGTCTCTTTCATCTTAGGATACCTCATGTTTCCACAGTGAAATTTTATAGAAAATTCGAATCTTCCTTGTGTTTGGTTAAACGGGAAACTATAAATTTTAGTCATGTATTTATTGAGATAATACATGCTTCCCAAGTTCCCTAAAAGCGAAAAATACCTGCTTATTAGGGTTTCTAATCATGGTAACCATCTTATTTCCGCTCTAAACGTCTGTATAAAACTTCAAGATTTGATTTGCTTGTTAAATAAGTAATTCAATGTTTTTTGTGGTAGTAAAAATTGAACTACTTCAAGTTTTCCAAGTTTACCAAAAGCGGTAAACTTCGGTTTACAGAGGCTTCCTATGTTAGGACGCTTCATGTTTCCGCTCTAAAAGTTTGTAGAAATCTTCAATTCTCCTTGTCTTTATTAAATTGGATATTCCAAAATTTAGTGATAATAAGCATTGAAGCATTTATTCTCAAGTATTCTCAAGATTTCTAAAAGCGGTAAACTTCTCTTTATTAGCTTTATCTTTCCACTGTAAATTTATTATAAAATTATAAAAATCAAGTTATCGTTTCGTTTGATACATGGGTAATTCCATATTTTTTGTGATATGAGCATTGGAAACTTTAAGATATCCAAGCTTACTAAAAGAGGTAAATTTCTAATTTCAGAGATTTCCCATCTTGCTAAACTTGCAGCTTCTGCTTTATAATTTTATAAAATATTCTAAGTTTCCTTGTTTTTGTTAAATTGGGAAACTCCAAAGTTTAGTAAAAAATGAAATATTTCCAGATTCCCAAGTTTCTTAAAAGCAGTAGTGTTTAAAGCTTTCCTAAAACGGAAAACCTCTCTTAACAGGTGTTTCCAATCTTAGAAATACCTATGTTTTCTCTCTAAAATTTTGTAGAAAACTCCAAGTTTTGTTGCGTTTGTTAAATGGGAAACTCGAAGTTCTGCTTTTAGGTGTTTGCCATCTTAAGAAACTTCATGTTTCCTATATTTCCGCTCTAAAATTTTTTAGAAAACTCCAAGTTTCTACGTGTTTTTTAAATGAAAAACTCCAAGTTTTAATTGATTGTAAATCTAAAATACTTCAAGTTTCCGGTAAATTTTTGCTTGCGTGTGATTCCAATCTTATGAAGTTTCATGATTCCGATGTAAAATTTTGTAGAAAAAACAAATTTACTTGTGATCGTTAAATGGGGAACTCCATGTTAAAATGATAGTACACATTGAAATGCATTTGTTCAAGTTTCATAAATGCGGCAAACTGCTGTTTATAGGTATTTACAATCTTAGGAAAATTCATGTTGATGCTCTGATGTTTTTTTAGAAAATTCCTTATTTCCTTGTGTTTGTCGAATGGGAAACTTCAAATTTTAGTAACATTAAATATTAAAACATTTTAAGTTTCCCAAGTTTCCTAAAAGCAGTAAACATCTGTGTATAAGTGATTTCCATCTTAAGACATTTTTGCTTTATGGAATTTGGAAATAATTCAAACTTTCCTTGTGTTTGTTAAATGAGAAACTCCATGATTTAGTTACATTAAACATTGAAAACCTTATGTTCAAGTTTCTCAGGTTTCCCAAAAGCGGCAAGCTTCTATTTATAGGTGTTTCTCATCTTGCGAAATTTCATGTTTTTGCTCTAAATTTTTGCAGATAAAACAAGTTTCCTTGTGTTTTTTTTTAATAAAAAATCCTAAATTTCAGTAAGTACGTTCGAGGATCTCAAGTTTGCTAAAATTGGCAAGCTTCTTTTTATATTTGCTCCCCATCTTAGGAAACTTAATATTTCCACTGGAAATTTATGTAGAAAATATCGAGTTTCATTGTGTTTTTTAAATGAGAAACTCCACATTGTAGAGTAATTAAACATTAAAATACTTATGTTCATGTTTGTTAAGTTTCCTAAAAGCGGCAAACTTCTGTTTACAGCTATAGTAAAAACCAAAATACTTCAAGATTCCTAAGTTTACTAAAAGCGTAAAATTCATTTTATAGGTATTTCCAATCATAGGAAACTTCAACTTTCCACTCTAATAAAATTTTGTTGAAAACAGCATGCTTTCCTGTGCTTTTTAAATGGGAACCTATAGGTTTTAGTGATAGTAAACATTGAAACACTTCATTTTCCCAAGTCTCGAAAGAGCGGCAATCCTCAGTTTCTAGGTGTTTCCCATCTTGGTAAACTTCAAGTTTCCGCACTAAAATTGTGTAGAAAGCTCCAAGTTTCCTTGTGTTTGTTAAGTGGGAAACTCAAAGTTCAATCATAGTAAATATTGAATGACTTTAACGCTCTTAAGTTTTTTAAAAGCAGGAAAGTCCTACTTATAGTTGTTTCCAATCTTAGGATACTTCATGATTCAACTCCAAAATTTCGTAGATAACTCAATGTTTTGTTGTGTTTGTTGAATGGAAAATTACAAGTTTTAGTCATAGAAAACATTGAAACACTCAAGTTTTTGAAGTTTCCTAAAAACCGTAAGCTTCCGTTTATAGGTGTTTCCCATCTAAGGAAACTTCACGTTTCTGCTCCAAATATCTGAAGTAAAAACGAGTTTCCTTGTTTTTGTTAAATGGAAAACCCCAAGTTTTAGTCATAGTAAACAATACTTATGTTAAAATTTATCATCTTTCCTAAAAGCGGTAAACTTCTGTTTATTTGTGTTCTCAACCTTAACAAATTTCATGTTTCTGCTCTAAAAAATTTTCGCAAAATTCGTACTTTCCATGTGTTTGTTAATTGGAAAACTCTAAGTTTTAGAGATAATACATATTAAAATACATTAAGTTTCCCTGGTTATCCTAAAAGCGTTTATATTCTGTTTGTAGGTGTTTCCCGCCTTATTAAAATTAATGCTTCCGCTCTAAATTTTTGTAGAAAACACAACTGCCCTTGTGTTTGTTAAAGGTTAACTCCAGGTTTTAGTGACAATGAGCCATGGAATACTTATTTTCAATTTTCTCAAGTTTACTAAAATCGGCAAAATACTATTTATACGTGTTTCCCATCTTAGGAGATTTCATGTTTTTCCTGTTAATAAATTTTGAAAACTCCTAGTTTCTCTGTGTTTGTTAAATAAAGAATTCCCAGATTTAATGATAGTATAAATGTAAAATACTTCAAGACTCCCATTTTCCTATAAGCAGTCTACTTCTTTATAGGTGTTTCCCACCTGAAGTAACTACATGTTTCCGCTCTAAAATTTTGTTGAAAGCTCTGTGCTCGTTAAAATGTAAGTTCTAAATTTAATTCATAGTAAACATTGAAATACTTAGCTTCAAGTTTTTCTGAACATAAGATTTTCAATGTTTAGTATCATGAAAACTTGAGGTTCTCATTTAATAAACACAAGAAAATTTTTTTATTTTTTTAAAATTTTAGAACGGGATCATGAACTTATTTATGTTGGGAAACACTGATAAACAGACGTTTAAAGCTTTTAGAAAACTTGTAGTATTTTAATTTTTACTATTATTAAAATGTGGAGCTACCCATTTAACAAACACAAAGGAGTTATGAGTTTTCCAAAAAATTTTCTGGCGGAAACATGAATTTTCCTCAGATGGGGAACACTAATAAACAGAAGTTTACCACTTTTAGGAAACTTGAAAAACTTGAACATAAGTAATTCAATGTTTCTATCGCCAATAAAACTTGACAGTTAAGAAAAGCGAAAAAATTTGTTTTTCCCAAAATTTATGAGTGAAAATATGAAGATTCTTAAGTTGTTAAATACCTTTAACCTGAAGTTTACCGGTTTAAAGAAACTTGAACATAATTGTTTCAACTTTTAGTCTCAATACAACTTAGGGTTTTCTATTTAACAAGCACAAGGAAACTAGGAGTTTTCTATAGAAGTTTTGAACTGAAACTTGCATATTCCTAAGAAGAGAAACACCTATAAACAGAAGTTTACAACTTTTAGGATACTTAACAAACTTTAACAAACTTTTTCTATGTTTAATATCACTCAACCTAGGAGTTTCCTATTTAAAAATCAACTTGAAAAATTCTACTTAATTTTAGAGCAGAAACATTAAGTTTCCTAAGATGGGAAACACCTATAAATGGAAATTTACAGATTTTAGAAAACTTGAGGCAAATTTCTGATTGTAGGTGCTTCCCATCTTAGAGAACTACATTTTCTGCTCCAAAATATTTTGGAAACTCCTAGTTTTCTTGTCTTTGTCAAATGGGAAATTCTATGTTTTAGTGGTAATAAATATTAATGTACTTCAAGACTCCCTGGTTTTGTAAAAGCGTTAAATTTCTGTTTATAGGTGATTGTCATCTTAGGAAACTTCATGTTTCCATTCTAAGGTTTTGTAGAAAACTCAAAGTTTCTTGTATTTTTTAAATAGAATACTCCTTTTTTTTTTGTTAGTAAACCATGAAACACTGATATGCAATTTTCTCAAGTTTACTAAAGACGGCAAACTTCTGTTTATAAACTTCTGTTCCGCACTAAAATGTTGCAGAAACTCAAAGATTCCTTGTGTTTGTTTATTGGAAAATTCTAAGTTTTAGTGATAGTAAATAATGAAGTACATTTGTGCAAGATTTTCAAGATTCCTAAAAGTTTCAATCTTCTGCTTATAGGTATTCCCCATCTTAGGAAACTTCATGTTTCCACTTTGAAAGTTTATAGAAAACTCCAAGTTTCCTTGTGTTTGTTAAATGGGGGTCTCTATGACTTAGTGATAGCAAATATTGAAGTACTTAAGTTTAGGTTTCTCAACTTTCATAAAAGCGAAAACCTTCTGTTTTTAGGTCTTTCCCATCATAAGAAACTTCATTTTTCAGCTCTAAAACTTTTTGGAAAACTCCAAGTTACCATGTGCTTGTTAAATGAGGAACTCCAAGCCTAACAACTGATAGAAAACTATGAAATACTTGTGTTCAAGTTTTGCAAGTTTCTCAAATTTTTCCTGTGTTTTTCAATTTGGGCAATTCTAAATTTTAGTCATAGTAAAGACTGTAAAAGCTATATTTAAATATCTCAAATTTCCTTGAAGCTGTTTATAGATATTTCCTTGATAAAATTTATGTTTTGGTTCTGATTTTTGTGGAAATCTTAAATTTTTCTTGCGCTTTTAAATAGGAAACTCCTAGTTTTAGTGATAAAAATGTTGAAATATTTCAATTCTCTTTAAGTCAATAAACTTCTGTTTATAGATGGTTTCCATCTAAGGAAACTTCGCTCCAAATCTTTATAGAAAACTCCAAATTTCCTTGTGTTTGTTAAAAGGGAAACTCCAAATTTTAGTCAATGTAACTATTGAAATTCATCAAGTTACCCAATTTTCCTAAAAACAGTAATGTTGGCTTATATAGGTGTTTCCAATCTTTGGATATTTCATGTTTTGCACCAAAATTTTCTAAAACTTCCAAGTTTTGTTGGGTTTGCTAAATTGAAAACTAAATATTTTAGTCATTGTAAACATTGAAATACCTCAAGTTTTTTGACTTTCTTAAAAGCGGTAAAATTCTGTTTATAGTTGTTTCCCAACTTGGGAAACTTCATGTTTACGCTCTGAATTTTGTGGAAATCACAAAGTTTTCTTGTAATTTTTAAATATAAAATTCTAAGTTTTTGTGATAGCAAACATTGAAACACTGCAATTTTCATAAGTGTCGTACAAGCAGTAAACTTCTTTTTATAGGTGTTTCAAATCTTAGGATACTTAATGTTTCTACCCCAAAAGTTTGTAGAAAGCTCGAAGTTTCGTTGTGTTTGCTAAATGGAAAACTTCATTTTTTTTCAAAGTAAAAATTGAAATTTTAGTTTTAGTTTTAGTGTTAGTAAACATTGGAAAACTTCAAGTTTGCCAAGTTTCATAATAGCAGTAAACTTCTATTTTTAGGTGTTTCCAACCATAAGATATTTGATGTTTCCCAACCAAAATTTTTTAGAAAGCTGCTATTTTCCTTGTGCTTGTTAAATGGGAAATTCAACGAATAAGGTCAATCTTGGAAAATTATATAAAAAGCATACCCAAACTAAAATTGATATTTACTATCTTTTAGACAAAGTGCAATGTGAAAGTTTTCCGGAGGAAGTTTTTGTGCTGTTTTTAAAGCTAAGAATTTATTCTGCAAACTTCGAGAAGTTGCTTTAACTATTTAAATTTTAATTTGTCAGAACAAAAAAAATAAATGCGAAATATCATAACATTCTTTTTCGATAAATTACGTTAAAATAATTCATATTGAAATTGTAAAAACATATAAATTCTTTTATTTATTTTATTTATACATATTGACTTTTATACCACTAGAAACATGGAATTAGTCAGAATGCATCGCTCAACATCTCAAACGTACTTGAAACACTGACAGAAATGTTAACAATACAGGCATGTTTTGAAGACATATTGACGTGATTTTAAAAAAAGCTGGCGAAATGTGTGGAAGTCAAAATGTTTGTTGCTTAAATCAAAAATTTTTTCAAAATTATAAATTTATATATATTTTTGCAAAAAAATAATTAAGGTACAATGGCGATGCCTTTCCTGGTATCCATGCAGTTTTGTTAACAATATAAGCATGTTTTCGGACAGTAGTGCTGCATAATATCTTTTTTGTTTTCGCACCATTGGAGTTGTTTTTTCCAAAACGGACAATAAAATGCTTTATTCTCATCATCTTTGCATTCTTCACTACCTGAAAAATATAAGTATACCAGGTTAGTTTTTGAAATTTTGACCCTCATCGAATTAATTCTTATTCTGAAAGTATCAGGGATAAACAAAATGTTGTGGCTAACGGACTAAAAAACATACATGTCCTAATTTTCAGAAAAAATATCTTTTGAAAAAAATGATGGTGTCAGAAAGATCAAAACCTAACGTCTCCAAAAGTGTAATACTTCTGTCATGTCAAAATAACAAAAACTTGAAAAAAAAAAAAAAAAAAGAAAAGCAGAAAGTTTAGCATTTACCCAAAGGATCTGCAATTATGCACAAACTTCGATTTTGGCAAAAAAAATGGCAATCGTAATGGAATGTTAAAGGTTAATCTTTTGTTAAAACGAATTATAAAATTGCATAACCTAATTATTTGCGTAACTCATAGAGCCAGTTTTTTCCTTAGAACACAACGGTTTACATTTCTTGGAGTAGTAGAGTAGTAGAAATGCCTATTTTAAAAACGTAACTCCATTGATGTTAAAACAGTGAACTAATTCAATTCTTAATTTTAAAAATTTAAAAAAGAAAGACAAAAAAGAATTTGAAAACTTGCTGTACGATAGTCTATAAAGCTCAAATTTAGAACACTTGTGCTGCGGTTTATTTTGAATTTTTTCTAAACATTCGAACATTATCCAATATCATGATGAATTTTAGGTAATTACTGCAGGACCTGATAAAAGCTTCAAAATGGGTATATTCTGAAATTTTAATAAAATACTTTCCCTTCATGGAAAATCTTGGTAGAATTAAAAAAAAAAAAAATTTTTTTTCATAAAATTTTGGAAGCATGTGTATTGTAGAGGTAGCAGAGAAAATTTAGAGATTTTGACGAAATAAAAATCTGTGTGAATTAATAAAAATAACAAGTAATAAAATTCATATCTAAAATTTACAGCTATATTAGTCAATCGAATGAACTTATACAACATCCTTTAATATTTGATAAATTCAGTTTCAAAACTCGAAAAATCTAATGAAGTCAAAGGATTATATGCAATACCTAATTTATAATGTACTAGCAGATCTAGAAAGAGAAAAAACTCAACTTTTTCGAGTTTTTTTTTCTATGACACTACATGGGTCGTTCTGGCCCTCCCCAGAAAATTTCAGGCTTGAGCGAAATTTGCAAGAAAGTGAAAAATTCTCTACACCAAGGAAGTTTTTGTTTGAAATTCGTGCCTTTTTTCGGGCCGAAATTCATGATTAAATTCGTGCCTATTTTTTCATATTTTGTCTCGCTTGCCCATTTATTTATTATTAATTTTTGAACAGTAGAGAATAATTCAATCGAGACAATAGTTACAAAATAAAAACATAATCGACAGAAAATTTTATTTAAACATTAAATAAAATAACTCCATTCGAATATTCTTAAACATCTATTGTTTTATTTTTTAATTTCGTGTCATTAAACATAACTGTTTTATTTTTTCCATTAGAATAATAATTTCATGTTTTTAAATAAAAGTGTTAAGTTAAATTTAGATTCAATTTGAATTGGAATATAATTTAAATACAAAATAAAATTTTTTATTTCGTAATATATATAATGATGTAAGTATACTATATACAATAAAATCTCTTTTTCTTTATAATCTGCTTTTCCCATAGATCAAACTTAGATCTCAATACTGTCGATAGAGAGTTTATTTCTATTTACAGCTTTATTGTATATTAATCACTGGTAATGTAAGAAAATTTGCTGTTTGTTGAAATCTGTTGCAGTTTTCTTCTATCAACAGTTATCACATACCATTTTTAACTTTCGCTTGCCATGCTTTCGCAAACCTTTATATATTGATTTTAAATTATGCATTGAAGGAAACAGTTTTTAACAGTATTGTGTTTTCTCAATACGCTTTATAAACAAACAATTTGAATTATATTTTTAAATTCTTATAGGTAATCTCTAATATTTATTGCATATTATTCAATGAAGATTTTTTTAAATTTTCTTGTTTTTACAAGAAATATTTCCACATCTAATTTTTGGTGCTATTTTTCAATCTGTGTATCAATTAGACGACACTATATTGACGTTATCTGCATTTCAAAGATTGGGTTGTTTTCCTTTCTTTATTCTTGTGTAAACGACCTACCAATAGTTGGTTGTTGGACATATCTACAGATGACTCTATTCATGCCCTCATTCATATTGCTGTGACGTTGAATTTGTAATGGTTCTTGTTTTGCTGGTTTACAAAAGTTACTTTCAATTTTATATATTTTGACTCCATCCCAATCTACATCTTGTTACATTTTTTATGATGTTCAGCCAACCCTCAATTTGACCATCTTTCTTTAGATATCGAAAATTGAGCCTGGGTGACTCTTGTTTTTCTCCTTTACAACGGCTACCGTATTTATATGAAGTTATATAAACTCCAGTTTTTTAAGTTTCGATTCCGATTTTTTCGTAAGGCTAATTCTTGCACCCAAGGAAGTTATACTACATGATTGTATTCGGTTTTATTATTATTTGATGTTTGGTTTGGTTATTTATGAAACGCTTAGCGATATTGTTTAATTTTTGTTTGTCGTGACCGTTTTCTGTAATCAATATATAAAAAGTTTTCTACAGCATGACAAGCTTGTTAGCAAGCCAAAGTTAAAAATGTTATATATTAAAAATAGATTTAAATTTAAATTTATTTAAATTTAAGTTACTGTTCATAAGAACTCGCTTATGTTTAAAGACACGATAATTAAAAACAATAGATGTTTACACTCTCAAATGGAAAAAAATAAAGCAGTTAGGCAATTAAAGACACAAATTTGAATATTAAAATAAAACGAAGGTTTGAGAACATTCGAATGGAATTTTTATGGTTGTTTTATTTAACGTTTAAATAAAATTCTCTGTTGACAGTATTGAAATAAATTTTTATTTGGTTTTCATTTGGTAAAAATTTTCTCAATTGAATAATTCTCTGCTTTTCAAATATTATTAATAAAAAATGACGAGACAAAATACCAAAAATTGGCAAGAACTTTCTGAGGTGTCAACATAAAAAAACTGCTTTACTGTAGAGAACTTTTCGCGTTACTGCCAAATAAGCTCTAGCTGCAATGCTCGCTGCGCTCGCTTTTTTGCCTTTACAACAAATGGAGTTAAAATATTCAAATTCCAGTTGAAGATGTTGAGTTGAACAAATTCGTTTTGAACATGATAAGAGACCTTTAAAAATTACATATACAACATTAGGAGCAACGTTTTAATTGGGTTTGATCTAGATGTTTGCAACTGTGTTTTTTTGATAAAAATTAAGTGTAAATATGATTTCGTGTATTTCTAATACAAATGACGAGAAAAGAAAATTTCTTTATCTTCGTTTTCACTTTCAATGGTAAATTTTATTTGCGTGCCAATACATTTAAGAATATCTAAATAGCCATTAGCTTCTGTGATTAGTTTAAATCTAGCATGACTTACATCAAAGCAACGTTTATATGTAATAGGACTGCATGGTGTAAGATGTTGAAGAGATAAAAAAATAGATTTTTGTTCGATGTATTGTAAAATTGCTTCTTATATGACTACCAATAATAAAAGACCTATCAGACGTGTATTCTCGAGTGTTCTGATTTCATTTTTCCATAGGAAATAACATTTTTTTAAACACAGTTCAAGTAAAACTTTAATTTCCTGCATAGATAATTTAGTTTTATTTATTTTTTCACATGATTTTTCCTATAAATTTCACAGTTTTTAAAAAGGTTTGTATAATTTTTAAAATATTTCTTATTCTTAAACACTGTGATAAACAATTTTTAGTTTTTTTTTGTACACAGAGCTTGATCAAAAATCAAAAATATTCATTACATCATTTATATTCTTAAACTCTTAAATTAATAACGTGACATTTTCTTTCTTTTTTAATAATCATTATATAAATGTAACAACTGATTGAAATTTTTGTTAAAAATTCAAAACTTTTCTATATCGAGTTATATACCTAAAAATAATTGAAATGCTCAGTTATACTTTTTTCAGAAACTTACAGTTTATTTATTAGATACTCATAATACTGGTTATTCAGAAGGTAACTAAAATGAAAATTCATCAACTATTAACGGGGAATGTATAAGTTGATTCTATTGATTTGTTGATTAGAAATCATGGATATGAGCTTATGATATAGATATTTGTATATGACTATCATTTGCATACTGGCCAAAAGTTTTTTGAAAATATTAAACTTTCCTCAATACTCTGAAATAGAACTTCTGTAAAAATTTTAAATCATTTCTCCCATTCTTTTCAGCTCGGTACAAAAAAAAACTATTTTATATAAATTTCATCAAAAAAATAATGACCGGATCTTCAAATGACCATATTTAGACGTAATTGGACTAAAGAGTGGAGATAAAAGCAGTTACCGATGAACAAAAAGTAGATGTATATATAGTTGGGAAAAAAGGTCGTTTCAAAGCACCAAGTTGGTTTTTCCTAGTGTCTAAGTATAATTTTGAGGTATAAAAAAAAAAAAAGTAAAAGGCGTTTGTGCAGTAAAAAAATTAACATGGGACTTGAATTTTACCATAATATTTTTAGAATGAAATTTGTTAATTTAAAGAGCCTTGAAAATGAATATTAGATATGCTAAATGGGAGGAAAGGGAATGAAGTTGAACATTATTGGAACTTTTCAGTTAAATAATAGATATCACATTATAATTTTTAAATTTATCTATTACAGCTTTAACCTAGTCCAGCAGCTTTAATAAATTGGAAAAAATCAATAAATTTTTCAAAGATTTTAAAGATAAACTAAGTGAAAAAATGAAAACATTTTTTTCCCACTCTAATTCCAGAACAATAATGGTGCTTAGCATTTTCTCGGAGAAATGTAGAAGCGTTGCCTCACGCATAATTACAGATATTTCGCCGTGAATAAAATTTTTAAAGTTATCTTATAAGAGACAATTTCAAGCTTGAGTTAGAATAATATAACACTCACAAAGATTACAAGTTTCCGGACATAACTGCCTCATAAAATCTCCTGGATTCGTGAAACTGCCACAATCAGGTTTGAACATAGGACATACATTTTTATAATGATCAGTGCACTCTGTAAATAAAAAGGTTTCAATCATTAAATTTAAGATTTTAAAAGCAAATTTGCTGTAAGTAATACCATGAAAATTTTCATTAGATCATTTAAAAGGTTCCAAAAAATTTTGTATCACAACATAACATTACTCATGAGAGAGAATTTTTAAATTCGCTTTAAACACACTTATTTGGATATGATTACTGATTTAGCAGACCTCGTTACATATTACAGAATAGATTTCTCGCCAGCGAAGTCTTCCCCCACTTATGGATGGGTATTCAGCTCTCAAAGATTACCTTCACAATCCTGAAATTTCTGGTAAATGATTATGTTAACATATATAGGAGAACAAGTTGAGGAACTTACTGCAATAAAAAATAGTTACCTAAAACGGCTTTGATCACTGGGTTATCGAAGAAGCACCTCGGATTATTTTTAAAATTTAACGTAACTGCTGACTCTGAAGAAAAGTTTATCTTACTAATGCTATGTTACATTTCCGTTTCAAGTCATTAAAAAGAATTCTGCATTTACATTTGAAGGTTTATACACTGTGACTAACACTGATATCTCTAGCTAGGATATTCTACAGCGCTGTCTTTAATAATAATATGTAAATTTTTGACATTGAAAAGTTATTTTTTTAAATTTAGATTATTTCATTTTTATAGAATTTTTTTGCGCCATTGAATACATTACTAATAGGATGTGAAATATCAGGCATGTCAGGTTGTTAGTAAAAAAAAGCAGCATTTACAACGAAATTCCGCCATGAAAATATATTTTTGCCTGCCAATTAAAAAAAAAAAAAAAAAAAATGATTAGTTTAAAAGTACTTAAATCAAATGCTGTTTAAGTTTAAATTTCACAAATTCGATTTGATAAAGAAAAATTTTTACTTCAAAAATTCTTTTTTTATTTTCCAAAATTTACATATTTAACTAATAGCACTTAAAGCTACAAAAAGAAAAGTTTCTCATCGAAAAACATGCACAGACAATTTACCAATAAATAAATGTTTGCGAAAGTATAGAAAGCTTGTTGGGTTTGTATTAAATATAATGTTAAAAGCTGGCCCCTCAATTCAAAAACTCTACCTCTTACTTCAAAATATACCTCTTTCATCAAAAACCTACTTCTTCTTACAAAAACCTTCCTCTCTTTGCAACACTTCAAAAAAGAATTTATCGTACGTGGAGTTAAAGTTATCTTGGAATGTAATTATATTTTATTAAAACGAGATATGCCATCAAAAAATCAAAGGAACTGCAATGGAAAAAAAGGTAGCAATTGCGTTTGGAAATATCTTTGTTGACACTTTCAGTTAAGTTCTTTGAGTTTTTCCATTAAATATGACGAAAATTAAACTTACTCAGGACTATTAAAAATATCAAATTACTTGGGCAATTAGCGCCATTAGCGTTAAGTTTAGTTGTTTCTTTGTCCCAGCAGCATCCAAATTCACTTTTTGAACATTTTGGAGGCGCATGTGCCTTGCATAAGCCACAAGTTTTTGGACATCGCTTTTTTACCATTTGATTTTTTGAACACATGTTTTCGGCATATTTACAATTTTCAACTTCGTCTTTACAATCACATAAAAAAAAAAGGAATATATATATAT
>JAUZNK010038201.1:0-17633 GCA_035046665.1 Euphysa ruthae
TATTTTAATGGCTGTTCTTAATTAAATCTGTCATTAAATCGAACATTTGGTTTTTTACAGTTCATTTCATAATTTCCTTTTAAAGTTTAATTTAAATGAATTATGTTTGATTTATCCTAGTATTATTAATATTATTATTATTACGGTAATTACGTTCTTATTTTAATCATTCAAATAAAAATTTAGTTTTTTGTTGCACTTACAGCATGCATTATGATTATCAATTGGTTGAGCACACAGTCCTAACTAAAAAACAAGCCTGTAATCAATAAAACCTGGTTTACATTAAACAGACCTACCTTAAAATTTTTTTAACACATTTAGAACCCTCCCTGCAAAATGGCACAGAATTTAGGAAGACGAACTACTAAAAATTCCTTAATGAATTGGTTAATTACAAATGAAAGATAAAAATAAAGTATTGTTCAATTGAAGAAGTGAGTCATGAATAGCTTTGAAAAGAAATTCAAACTTTTATTGAAAAAAAGAACTTACCTTTTAAAGCTTCACCAGCCATATTTAAATAATTTGCTCGAACAGTAGGTGTAGCTGACTTCATACTAATTGCTTTCTGGAATATAACGCAAATTGAAGTTTTAATTTTAAACAGTTTACAAACCAATAAATTTCACTCCTACCACGGGCATACATAAGGGTAATTTTGGTCTTCTACTCAAGATAGCCTTGAGTGTAATAAAACATTAATAAAATAAAAACAAATTCAAATATAAATATAAATGCAAATATAAATATAAATGCAAATATAAATATAAATGCAAATGTAAATATAAATGCATCGTGAAAATTCTGAATCCATGAGTGGAAATAATTTTAGAAGATAAATAATTTTAAAAAAATATATAAATTTATAAAACTTAAAAAGCACTTTTTAGTTCGAAAACAATACGATTATATTATAATTTCATTTAAATAGACTAGTGTAAACAAACTTTAGTAGACAAATTTTCCTAGTTAAAATAAAAGCTGTTTACTTGTCTCTAAGAAAGTATTAACATGTACCAAGCTAGAATTTATATAAACAAACCTTAATAGTTTCAATAAAGTTAGCTGGAAGCTTTTCAGTGAAGTATTTGCACCAGATCTTGACCGTAGATATTGCTTGAATCATGGCTCCTTCATGGCCTAGCAAAAAAGCGTTATTTCAAAAATATTTCTTTGTTATAATAGTTTCAAAAATTCTTATCTATTAAAATACTGATTTATTTATTTATTTATCTATTTATTCAAATCTAGAATGAAATGATTAACAAAAAGGCATAAAAGTTCAATATAAACTCAGAAAAGTATCTTCGTATGAAGCTAACTACATAGAGCATATTTTAGTATTAGACTCCAGCAATAAATGATGCAGGGAATATGTAGTTTTATCTTAATAGAAGTGATGGGGCAATTCATTTCAAAGAGGGTATCTTCAGTGTTGATATTAGTTATTTTTCTGTATACCAGTTTTTTATTACTGTTTTCTATTTCAACTTCATTTGATTTTGAAGCTTTATCAACATTTTTTTTTTTTTCATTGCAAGTATTTTTCAAATGATTTGGATCAAAGTCACTGATATCTTATTCTTTAACATTTCTACATTTTGCTTAAATAATATTTGCTGAGAAATGAACTAACATTTAGAAATAAAAACTACTAGAGGGGAAAGGAAAGAAAGGGACCTACAGCCCTCGTTGTGCCTCCCAGGGACTAGTGTGGTTTTAACCCTGAAGTGGAAGAGCTAAAGACTCTCATGGCACCTTCCTTGCGTGCGCGAATGAACAGCAAAATAATAAAACAAATTTTTATGGAGCTACACTTTTGTCAATTATTAATTTTCGTAGAATTTTTATTGCGAAGATATATAATTGGTAATTATAAATCTACACTCTCCCCACTATTCGCAGCTCTGAGGTCTTATTTCCATTTAGAGGTGTGTCAGACCATGTTATACCAAACGATGAAGGTGGATAATAAATTCCCGTGGTTGAAAGTGAATACCTTACAACTATACCACAAAAATGTGTCAACAGATATTGTGGCACACATCACCAGCAGCTAGGTCTTTGTAGAACATCACCTATTCCGTGTAGGCTATGTGGTGTAGGGACTAAGTTCGCGATTCTGCTTTGTAGGCCGTGCAGTGCTCAACACGTTGCTCAAAAATTGATAGATACAGAGAAACATGTGCGTAGAGACTTTGCCTGTGTGTTGAGTGAATTAGAGACTTGTCTGACTAGGGTATATCAGGATATATATACCCACATTGGATGAGGAGCAAATTATGGATGAATACATCAAACAACTACTTGCTGAGTTTGAACCCTTCATGGATGAAGACATTAAGCAAATAATTGCTGAGAATGTGGCCCTCACAAAAGTTGCTTAAAACATGCGGAAAAAAACAAAAGAACGCGAAAAGTCTCACAAGACTTTAGATTTGTCATTTTGCAGAACTAAAGTGCAAATCAGGGGCACATTTGGTGATATTTTGACTAAAATAGATGATATAATAGTGGTTAGAAGCGTATTGGAAAATCAGATATGACTGAAATGCAATACCTAAAAATTTCTAAATTTTTCAAGGCCTGGAGCCAGATTACCATATTTGGGCATTTTGGGTCAAAAACACATTTTTGGTCATATCTTGACTAAAATAGATAATATATATTTCAATATCGCTACATAAACCTACATTGAGTCAATCAAAATACTATTTACAACTACATCATAGTTAACCATAACAGCTTTAGAATCATGTTCTTGTGAATGTTTGATAGATCCACAGGTACTGCAATTTTGGGCTGATCAATATTCAAGTTTTTTTCTAGATGATTAAGGATCGATACATTCTAAAAGCCTACCCATTACATCGGTTAGTTGCTCTACCTGTGATGTCTTACGTGACAACCGTTCCAGAAAGCTTCTGATGCATTTGCTATTGGCTTCAAGCTCTTCTTCAGATAAAATCCCCTAGACTCCACGACTTGTTCAGTGCTATCAGTTGAGCAGATTGATGCATAGTACCATGTAGAGTGTAATTTATTCTTACCCAATTGAGTTGCTATTATGAGTCTAGTAGATTCTAATAGTTCTTTAAACTGATGAAGACAGACATGTTCTTTGATTCTGAGAATACAACAAAGATTTTTGTGCAAATCGCTAACTGAATTGTGATATTTAACAGGGATACAACTTAGAATTGTAGCTAGAGTATATTCTGAAAAGACACGCCGAGCTTGGTTTCCATCAGTTGAACCACCTCCTTTACCTGTTGACCTACTAGCTTGATCGAGCCGAAGACCAGTTTGTTCCTCTAATAACTTTAGAACATTTGAATTTCCTACTTGAATTGGATGACCATAACAGTTCTTCTTTTCAACCCAATATTCATATTCAAGGTTCATTCGTGACAAACCTTTACAAACCAATCTGTGATATTTATGTAAGAAAATGTTATGCAAATAGAGAATTGGTCAGATGTTGTTGGGGGTTGTTGGGTAAGTCCTTTTCTTGTTCTATAAAGATTCCTATTCGAAGGAACAGAGTCGTCAATATAATTGAGAATCTGACTTTAATCATATCTTTATTTATCCAAACCTCCTGCTTTGTATCGCATAGAATGCAATCAGCTCCACCTAATCCCGCCAAACTTTTCTAGAATTTTAAATCCTTAATCATATCATTGATGTACTTGATAAACTCCTAAATGAACTGAGCAAGACAGATTGAGCATTTAAAAAGTCAAGACTTTGATCAGTTTAAAGAACAGAATGATTTAGAAGACCTTTGTCATCTTCTTTTTCGCGTATAAACACAATTGGTTGAACCCAAGATGCACCATTTGTTGTTGAATTATGCCAGACAGTATCCGAAGTGGTAGAAAAGCCTTAGAGGTACAAGAGAATACTAGAACATATTATTTGCTGCTCCTATTTTACTTTTACTTTTTAGCACATTTTGCAAGCTTGCTCCATTGCCACCTTTTTAGGTTCACAGCTGACAAAAAAGCAGTCCACAGCTTAGGTTGTCGTTGTCAAATTACCCCTGGTGCCATAGATCGCTTTATAACGATGCAACCAGTGAACAATAAAGACACCTAATAGTTTATCTATCTCAGGCACATTATATTGATCTACATTTGCGATTTAGATACTGAGAGTGAGGGCTCATATACCCAAATGGAGCTGAGATATAAGAAATGGTGAACATATTTGGACATGATATTAAGGACGGTCCTAAAGGAAACCCAGTGAGCGTGGACCTGCTGGTGCTTCTGGTCTTAACGGTGAACCAGGAGAATGTGGACCTTCTGGTGCTTCTGGTCCTAAAGGAGAACGCGGTGAGCGTGGACCTTCTGGTGTTCCAGATCCTAAAGGAAAATTCTGGTGAGCAAGGATCTGGAGAAAAAACTTAACTCTTGCAAATGATGGAGGTATTTCTCAAAATAAGGATGGCTTATTGCTCTCTCCCTTGACGATTCTTTAATATGGCTCAGCTAGTGACTATGAAAGGGCAATATTGAAGGACTCTCCGGAGAAATACCTTTATTTTGTATATCACCACCACACATGGTTTGAATAGATTTGCTATGTTCGTCCCTGTGATATTTAAAAAGGAGGGTCACTGGCTCTGAGTTTTGAGACGAGAGATCCCAAAAAAACCACATCAGTATGTCAAGACTGGTGAGATGATCAAAGGACAGGAGTGGGAGCTACAAAGTTTTTATCTGGCTGAATGACCAAATTAAAGAAATAATCCTTATAAAATCAACATGGGAAAAGTAGATAGATACCCTCAGCTATAACTTACATTAAACAAAACCCATACTAGGCCCGAGTTTGGGGCAGACTACCGATTGACACAGGTAGCCAAACTTTAAGACCAGTGAATATATTTCACAAGTAATTTGATGTCAATAAAATAAATATTCCTGGGCTTTCAGAAAATTATTTTGTCTAGTTCTGCTTGTTGTATTTTTAATAACTTGTGTTTATTGTCATTAAAAATCACACATTTTCACATTAAAAAGGGAAAAAATCTGTGAAACTTGTTTTTTTTTTATTAAAAGAACTTAAAATAGCCACAAAACGAAAAACTTTTGTAGGAATTACAAGTTTTTTGATATATTAACCAGCTATTACTTACATAAAGTCATTGTGAAATTGCGTAATTTGATTTTTTTATGAGTAATAGAGAGTTATAGAACCTTTTAAATTTTATTGAGATCTGCGTAAACTTCTCATTCTGTTTTTTTTTTTTTTGTATCAATAAAAACTTAAAATACCACAAGTAGAATTTTACGACATTATTGTTATTTAAATGAGTTTTTCCCAGGCTTCCCAAAAATATATACTTTTCCTATTTCTGTTTGTCGTAGTTTTAAGAATTTGAAGGCATATTTGTATTTATCATATTTATAAAAAAACATGTATTTATTTACGTAATACTTGTTGTACTACCGTCTGTGCAATTTATTTGATCTGTTTCCTATTTTTTTTGCCTGATATACCTGTTTATCATTATAATAATATATCCTAATATGGTTTTTTATGGTGCTTTTTATTTTAGAAAATTAAGATATGTCTGCGTATTTATTTTTGTTTGAAATTAATAATCAATTTTTACTGGTATAAATAAGCCTATCGCAAAGTAATACTTAAGTTCTTGGGTAGTTTAATGATACACCACTTCTTCTTTTTTCAAATTTGTCTTTTCTTACCATTTATTAGACATAAGTGGATAGTCTGTCGTGATATTGAATCTAATCAAGGCCCTTTAAATCCTCTAAGCCAAGATCTCAATATTTGTCACTAGAACCTGAATGGAGTTTCAGCTCAAAATTTTGTTAAAGTCTCCTTAATTGAAGCATATAATGCACTACTTAACATTGATTTAATCTGTATTTCTGAAACATATTTAGATTCAGACTATTTAATTGATGATCCAAGATTATTGTTCCAAGGTTATGCTATGATTAGGTCTGACCACCTATCTAACACAAAGCCTGTAGGTGTTTCTTTGTTTTACAAAGAACACTTGCTTTCTGTTAATAGAAAAGACTTATCTTGTTGGTGAAATATGGTATAGAAATTCTAAGTGTTAACGGAAGATAAATTGATTGATTTTATTTCTAAATGTCACCAGACCTGCTCTAAATTAGCTTTGAAAAGCCTGATGTCTAGCTTTATATTGGGCGATTTTAATGCAAAATGTAGAAACTGGTATTAATAACCAAGTTGAGATTTTTAACACCACTGTATTTAACATTTTTAGGAATTTTATTGCTTGCGAAACTCTGGAATGTAAGACAAAACAAATTACTTTGATAAACAATCACACCAAAAGCCTAAAAAAGCCTAAAAACCGCGTTTATAGGAAATACATATCTGGTGGTCGAAAAAAGGAAGATGAAACTGCATTAATTTAAATAACTGAAACGGTATCTGCATCGGTTAGTTTCTGCATCTCCAGATTCTTACCTTATAACCATGGGTCAGAAATTGAATGATCCTCTGACAAGCCGAAAGGCATATTATACTATTTTAAAGTTAAAGTTTCTGTTATACCCTATCTCATTGTAAACAATTTTTTCAAATTTGATTTCAAAAGTAAAGCAACTATTTTGAACGTTTTCTTTGCAAATCAATGTAATACTTTAGACAACGGGAGTATCTCATAAATAAGTAATACAAACTAAGCATCTAAATCTATCACGTATTTCAAAGGATGAGTTTTGGATAAGAATTGACAAAATTTTAATTTGGGATATTTAGGAAGTTTTAGCACAGTAATCATTTTTCAAACCAGCCACTCTTTCCACACAGTAATCCAAAGATTAATGCATAGATTCTTTTGAGTTGCTACTTTCTGAAAAGAAATTAGAAATTCCATTCATTTCTTTTCAATCTTTCTCAAAAATCAGCACTAAAAATAAAGGAATATCAGAAAAGGCTAAAGAAAATAAGAACTTTTTAAGCTCTAAAATAATGTGCTACAATTTGTTCCGATTGTTTTGAGGTGTTAAACGCATTTCGGACTAACAAGCAGGCAAAGACATTTGATAGCAGCTTTGAAAAAAAAACGAAGAAATTTACAAAGATATTTTTAGGCTTAAAATAAAAATATTGGGATTTAGATTGAGATTCAGTACTAAAAAGCAAATTTTTTTTATTAATATTTAAGAAATTTACTTTCCTTTCTTTGAATTTATAAATGCCTATCATTCATTCTTACATCCATTATTCATTGTGTAAAAACTTCAGGAAAATGTTATGAACAGCTTCAAAAAAAAACTGGTTACCTTTTTATTGATGGAACTACTGAATGACATAAATTCATAAAAACAAAAAATCTTTCAATGATTAAAAAATAAAGTGACTTAGAAATCCGCAAAAAACATGGCCAACCTGAGCATTATTTGACAAAAATTTTATAATGTAAAATAATCTTACTTTCTTGCATTACAAACGGAAAAAGTTCATTGAACACAGTGGTAGCAAGTAATTCCATGTTAATGGTAGTTCCAGGCGTTTTAGCAATGTATCCGATAGCTGTGTAAACTAAAAGTCTTTGTTCCGGCAGCGCTAACTTTCCTTCAGACCCTAGAAACAAATAATTTAGCATATTAAATTCATGGAAATAAGAAAACCCTTAAAAATACATAATTTATCGAGTGAATGAATTCATGAAAAAAAGTAACAAAATATTGTTACATATTATATAACATAAATTTAAGAATAATTCTGATTGACAACAAAGCAAATAAGAGTTAAATATTATATAGCGAGACTGGATAAACTAGGTTTAAGATTTTATAGTCGGTAAGTTTCATCATGCCATTACAGCGCTCAAAGTAACTAAGGAATACCTGCTGTTTTTGTGATCGGTGAAAGTAAAGATACCAACGATCAGTTGAAATATTGGCTGATCACTATTTGTACAAAATATAACTTTTTTTTTTGGCGTTTTCTCGTATATTTAGATTAAGAGTATATCTCCAAAATTTTCTCTTTTGGCATGGTTAAAGAGGGATATGATATTAAACTAATTAAATATATTTAAAGTTTTAATATAATTTGCATAAGTTTAACAACATATTTTTTCCCTCTTCTTATCTTTTTTTACAATCTATATTTTTATAATGTAAATAATAAAGTTTGTTCATTTAAAGTAAATCTTCGTACTCTCGGAAGAGTTTCATAATAGTTTAGTTTTATGGTTTGATAATTCTATTTTAATATTTCTTTTCAAATAAAGAAAACTTTTTCAGAGATCATTTTAACAACATATAAAAATGGTCATTAAGCTTTGTATAAAGAATTGATACATGCTTAATTCTCGTCAGTATCTACGACATATTTTTTATTTATTTAATGAGATTTTGATATCTAGAATTAATATTGCATTTCTATGAATACGTTATTTCGCATAAAACACAACAAAAAAAATTTCTTTAAATAGCGTTCTTAACAGAATGTTTGAAGATTTTGACGCAGATTTATAATTTTTCTGCCTATTTTTTTTTCTGTCACCTTGCCTGTGCGATCTAGTTAATATTTTACTTGATCTTCGCTTTTATCTTTCATCGTATTATATCAATTTTAAACACCGCTGGCTTATTTTCGTGGGATGTGTTTTCCATAAAAAAATTTTCTTTTTTAATTCTTTTAAATGAATAAAAAAAAAAAAATAACAAGTAGTATTTTTCGTTTTTAGATAATAATTCAATAATTGCTATTATTTATTATTTTTATTAATTATTAATAATAATATAAAATACGATTTTAAGATTAATAAGTTTTATAATACTTTTTATGAGCTGACTATTATTAATTAGTGTGTAATAATTATATATAGCATAAAAAAATGAATAAACATGTCCATATGTGAAAGGATACATGACTTAATAGATGCTTACACTCTCTTCCAGGGTGTTTATTTTCTTTTGAACAGATGCAACAAAAGTAAAACATTGTTTTTCGTTATTTAATGGTGTAATAAAGTTGATAATCAAAGAACAAGCAATATTTTAAATTAGATTTCAAGCACATTGGTTTAAAAATAATAAATGACAAGGTTTTGATTTATTCATTTAAGCTTTTCTCAAAAACAAATATCTGCTAATCAAGGTGATAGGTCTTAACTGAAATTTGTCAATCATTATATAGAGATCCACAGACCATTGGCCGTTATTTCAAGCGCTGCCATTATACTAGTTTCTTAACCGAAACATTATACATTTAAGTGTAAAAGCATAAACTGATGTTAGATAATTCTGATGTCTGACGAAAGACAAGAAAAAATAAATAAATAAAACACAATTGCATAGTTTTATTCTCTTTTTGAAAAAATTTTTTCTTCAATTTGAAATATTTGGTACATTTGGGCTAAAAATGTCTTTATGGTCATTTAATTTGTGACAAAAAAAAAAAAAAGATTTGCAAATACAATTTTGAGAAATTGACTAAAAAACTGACTGAAGATCGTTCCAGGCAACCAAAATAGGAAATTAAAAAAAAACTTGATTTATTTACAGTTTAGTTTAGTTTATATATAAGTTTTTTAATGAAAAACCTTTGCAATGTTGAATTAAAAGATAAAAATGAGACTTAAATCAAGAAATGTCGTATTTGGACAATTTCACTTTCAACGTGGTAAAATTTTCCAAACAACTGATATGCCAGAACTGTAAAAATTTAACAGAACATTTGTAAAAAAAAAAACAAAAAAAAAAAAAAAAAAAAACAGATGACATGAACCTCAGTAGAATCAGAATATAACTTCAGGAAAAAAACATTATACCTTCGGGAAAAGGACAAACCTTGGGGAAAATAATTTAATTATGTGAGTTTGGGCCCAAATTAAAAATTTTTAAGGACCTAAAACCCAAGAACGATAAATTGTGAAAAATGACTGATTAAAAATGATAATCTCTTGAAGAAGATTACTTAAAATTTTTTTTTAGAGTAATTAAGATATCATGTACTTCAAATTTATTACCTTGTATGTTTTCAAGTTTTTCCCATAGAACAAAAAACAAAAGATATAAGGAGTTACAAAATCTTTAATATAATATTTAAATAATCTTAATTTATTGCCAAAGTCTGAGCCTGAATGTTCTCACAATCAACCCATGACAATTAAAAATAATATATATTTTTTTTTGTATGTAGATGGCCTGCCAATGAAATAATCACCCCAAGATAACTGAGAGAAAAGAAAAGTGTGATATTCTTAGTAGAATGTGATTGGAAAAAAATGTTGGGTTGAGATGAGTCCCTGAAAAAAGTAAAAGCCACAAATTATAAGGTTGTGAGAATGCTACTGTGGGTGGTGATGTGTGTGGGAAGGAAGTTATGGTGTGTTGAATCAAATAATTACTCTAATATTTTCTATTAACAATAAACCGGACTCTGCTTGAGTGTTTATCAACCATTGTTTGTAAAATATTGCTAAGACAACTTATGGTATAGCAGTTTCAAGAAAAAAACACTCTACTTGAGTGTTTGTTAAAATATTGCTATGACAATTAGCCAGCAATATCGTATCTGAGCCAAACTTTTTTTTTTAAATTATCATTGTTGAACTATATTTTATATTTCAGCTAATAAAACTTTTAAAATAGCCAACATGAGATATTAATCAGAAAATTTTCTAATACATACAAAAGTTTAATATTGGGCCAGATTTTCACATAAAAAATTTGGAAAAAATTTAGTAGGGAAAATTAATAGATATTACGCCCATAACGACTAAACATAAGTTCTGTATTTCCGACAAACCTAATTGATTGCAAAAGGTTTGCAACTGGAGCTGATTTGGTAAAAATGCGAAAAATTCTCCATAATAAGGAAGTTTTTTTGCTGACTCTGACCTAAATTTGTGCCTAAATTTGCCGATTTTTTCATATTTTGTCTCACCATTTTTTTATTAATAATATTTGAACATTAGAGAATAAATAAATCAAGCCAATATCATCTCGCCTCCCCATTTAAAATTTATTTCAATACTGTCCAAAGAGAATTTTTGTTTAAACGTTTGAACAAAAGAAACATTCACATTCCATTTGAATGTAACCATCAAATTGTTTTAATTTCGTGCCTTTACAAAGGCATGTGTTGCATACTGCAAGTTAAATTTATTTTAAATTGAAATATTTTTTTAAATTAAAAACAATAGTTTTATTTCACTATGAATGTGACATACCATAAAATATATATATATATTTTTTTTTTGTATAAACTATTATTCCAATAGATCAAAACCAAATCAAAAGTAATTTTAATACCGTCGAAAGAAAATTTATTTCTATTTAGCTACAGCTTTATTGTATATTAATTACTGGTAGTATAAGAAAATCTGTTTTTGTTGAATTCTGTTGCAGTTTACTATCTGTTCATGCCAACTGTGAAACAACCATAAAACCAAAATTTACAATGAAATAGAACTTTTTACAACAAAAATTTGCACCTGCTAGAACACTGACAAGTTTCTTTAGTAGTTTCTGGATTGCATCAAATTCACTGCATTGCAATGCTATTTGCTCAACTGCAAAAGCTGTATTTGCTTGAAGGCCATTATCTTTGGACGCCAGATGTACTAAAAAATTGAAGAATACAAGAATAATAAATAACGATGATACCTCAACCTTTCATTATAGTTCAACAGTGTCTTCTCTTAAAAGGATGTGCTTAACACAAAAAAATGAAAATAGTTTTGATGTGCTTTATTCTCAGAAATATGACAGAAAATTTAGTAAAAAAGATCTAAGTTTAAAAATGGCAGCTAACCAAATTCAAAAAATTTTGCTTGTTAAGTGACAAAAAAAAAATTACATCGTAATGTAAACCGTGCATAAATTTTACGGTTTCACATAAACTGCTGTCCAAAAATAAATAATTGAGATATTGAGTATTTTTCAACTTGGAATTATGTACAGCAACGTTTATTTTAAGATTCTTACCACAGATACATGAAATCAATTCGTCAATATATTGCGATAAATCAACTGACAAACCAATCAAGAAGTAGCCAACAGCTAAAAAAAAAAAAGAGTAGTAAATAGAATTTCATGGACAAGGAGAGACCAAATTTCTATGAACACATTTCATGAGCTAAGGTACTTTCCAAGTAGAGTTTAAAATGGAGATTTTATAGACATGCATCCATACTTGGACATTTTTTAAACATGCGTTGACTTATGGATTTTCATGTGTCAATATATAGAGATTCTATAATAATACTTTTTAAGTCTGGGCATTATATAATGTGCTAATGTATGTAAATATATAATCAAAAACCATTAGTCAATCTATGGACTACCTGCAACAGCAAAAATAAATTTAATAAAAAGAGTTAATACTGTCAAAAAATTACTGAATAAATTCTTTTACTCAAAGGTGGTCTCAATTAGCATTGAATGATGACGGTGAAACTGGATTAACATTGATTATGTAAATTTAGTATTGAATGAATGACAATATGACAAAACAATCAAGAAAAATATCAGGATTTTCAGAACTAAACATTAACAATCAATCAATTCAAAAACTTTTCAGTTATTATATATTTATTCGACTAGTTTTTATATCAGATATTGGTGACTATACATGTTTCCATACTTGTATGCACAGAAAGGTCTGTTGCCAAAGTAACATGACATATAAGCTTTATAAACTTGTGAATTAAGGTAGGTCCTATAAAGATATCAAGAATAATTTAAGTGTATTTCTTAAAGGGATCCCTAACTATTTTCATATGCTTGGTTCATAAACAGAGTACTATGCTTTTTACTTTGTTGAAAAATGTTGAGATTATTATGTATAGTCTATTTTAGGGCATGTCTAAAAATTTTACAAAAATGTTTCTACGCCGACAATATCAGAAGTGTTTACCTTGCATTATAGTTTCAGGATTTCGAAGCAAGCCCTTTTTAACCAATGGAAAAACCTCCTTGAAATCTGCGTGACTCAAATACTTCAGCATTGGTTTAATATGCTCCTAGAAAAATATTAAATATATTTAAATTTAAAGTTTGAGGTTAACTATAGAAATAAAACTGGCATTACACTGGCTATTAACTTTACATTTTATTTATTTACTGTATTTAATTATTATTATATTTATTATATTACTGTGATTAACATTATTTTAATTTGGAAATTGATACACATGAATTTACGTCAAAAAGCCTTTTTTTTTTTAAAATGACCTTTAGTAAAATTTAGCAGAATTAGGAATCTTTGGGGCACCAAGACTTTTAGCAAATGACAATGTGAGAATTATTTTGATGGTTTACAAGAATAGAAAAACTGAGTGCTAAACTCTTTATTTCAATCATTACTGTAACTACCAAACATAATGTTCTGTGTAAGCAAAAAAAGTGAAAATGATTTTGTTTTATTTTACTACGCATTTTACAAAGAAATAAAAATTAAACCATATAATTAAAAAAATCCAGCTTAAATGTTAAATATCAAAGTCATTTATGATAACTGAATTCAATTTAATAAATTTATTTAACGTTGGATAAGACGTAGTTAAATACAATAATTATAAAATATTCGAAAATACTAATATAATCCAACAAAAGAAACATTACAAACAACATTTACACGAACAATTTTCTCCTTTCCATTTCCAATTCGACGTTTAATGATTTGTAAAGAAGGAGAATTTTTAATAAAATTTGGGAATGTGTTCAAAATAAGACTGCCCTTATACTGGAATGAGTTTGTTCCATAGGTCCTAGAAAAAGCAGGAGGAATATCTAATACAAAGGTATTTCCAAGGTTATACAGTACACATTTCATAGAGAAAATATCTTATGATTTATTGACTTATAAAAAGTAAAAGCATTAATTTCTGATTATCTCTACTTAAATAGTAATTTCTTTTTCAATACATAGATTTGTGAAAGCATGACAAGCTTGTTGGCAAGCCAAAGTTTAAAATCGTATATTGATGATAGAAGAAAACTGATGATAGAAGAAAACAAAACACAACAGATTTCAACAAACCAAAAATCTTCTAACGCTACCAGCGATAACATGCAATAAAGTGAAATAAAAAATATTGTTTTTAATTACAAAATATTTTCATTTAAAATAATGAAACGTTTTAATTTAAATTGCTTGATCATAAAACAGTTACGCTTAAAGACACGGAAGTAAATATTATAAAAATAGATGTTTAGATGATTCGAATGGAATGTTGATTCTTTCTTTTGTAATTCTTTTGTAATGTCTAAATAAAATTCTCTGTTGACAGTTTATTGAAATTAATTTTGATTTGATTTTGATTTGGTAACTATTGTCTCGATTGAATTATTGTCTCGATTGAATTATTCTCTACTGTTTTAATATTATTAACAAATAAATGGGAAGGTGAGACAAAATATGAAAAAATAGGCACAAATTTCACCCAAAAAATTGGCACCAATTTCTACGGAGTCAGCAAAAAAAACTTTCTTACTATAGAGAACTTTTCTAGTTAATGCTAAATTGCAAAAAACAAGAGTGAATGTTTAAATCCATGTTGTTTAAAAACGAAAGCAATATCATGCATTATCGAATGTTTTCCTTGTTTACCCTAAAAATTGGGCTAACAAGAAATTTCATTAACATTAACATTACATCATTTGCCTCATTAACCCTCACCCCTTAGCTTCACACAAATAACAAGAAAAATTTTAAAATCATGAATTTTGTCTCATTTACCCAGATTTTAGCAAATATGAATTTTCAGTAAAATCTGGAACAGGCCATTAATTTTTTATCTTTTACAGTTTAGTTTCATACAAAATAAAAAAAGTGAACAAATGGATTCAAAGTTTTAAAAAAATAGCTTTTGGTCACTTTTTCTTGAAAAATCTAACGTTCTTAACTTCATGCCAAAATCTAGGAATAAACTATTATATGCAAATGGTGATTTTTGCCAGATTTTAGCAAAGAATTTTTGAAAAAATCTGAAACAGGTCATTTATTTCTTACTTTTAACATATTAAAACATGCTAAGAAAAATCAAAGACTATAGATTTCTAGTCTACTCTTGCCTTGTTTACCAAAAATTCCCTCTAACTTCATGCAAAATTTTAAAAATAAGACTTTGAGTTTCAAACACAAAAAAATTCTCTTTTTCTATTTTTAAATATCACACTTTTTAACCTCATCACCTAATGATAGCTCAAAACATTTCAGAAAAGCATGGATGCGCAAATAAAAATCTGAAAAACATGTGGAAATAAGGGTCAAATGAATTCTTCTGCGTAAGACATACTAAATAGAAAATAAACAAGTCCAAGTGTCAGATGGATTCCAAGTTAAAATTGAATTTTCAAATACAAAAATACAATTATATATCATCAGAAATAATTAAAAAAAAAAGAAAAAAAAAAAAAAAAAAAAAAGCGAAATTTTTCAAAAACTAGGCTATATATGCAGAAAGCTTGATTGATTTTGAGTTCTGCGATCTAAAAGGAAAATTATAAACTTACCAAATAATGCTTCCGGCACGGAATTCTAGTTTGGATGCAGTTTTGAACAAACATATCACATAATTTTTTCTAAAAAACAACTTTTTTTCAGATTGAAATTGTACTCTGACTTTGAGATTCATAAAATAAATGACTCTAGTAACAATGTTATGATAAATTTTGATAGTGAAACTAAGTACCCTACTATATAAAAAAAAGGTATGCTAACAGAGCCCTTTCATATAGAGAACTTTCATAAACACTACAACGAAAGCATAAACTTTAGATTTTAAAATTATATGCTCTAGAGGGTCCACCACCCATCTCCTTCTTCACAGCTCCCTAAAAATTTTTAGCTCATCACCCTTTTTGACCACATTTCCTCAAGTTAAAAATTTGTCCATCGCAACACCACCCATAAATAAGAAAATAATTCCACTTATTAAAAATAAATTTAAAAATTGATTGATTTAAATTTCCTCCAAATTTGCCAGACAGCTCACAAAAATTTTGGAGGAAATTTTCAGTCCACTGACTTAACCATCCTGAAAAAAACAAAAAAACCTATGAAATGGAACCCAATTGAATACCAATGTTTTATTCAAATCTTCCTCACCTCTTCGATTTTTAAAACATTTTATTCTACAACCTCCCACCTACTGATATAAAGGGTTTTGATTCTAACCTTTTTAGTGGTATCTAGCAATGCTATTGATTTATGAACAGTCAGGTACTGAAAGATATATCCAGTCAACGCCATTGATTCAATCTAAAAAAAAATTTCAATAACCAATGGTTGACATTGTTCAATTTTCTTTTAAAAAGTTTTCTTCAACGCAGCTAAGTAAAAATAATTAGTCTTTTTCTGGATATGGGGAACCATAAATTTCAGAAGATGGCCATATGAAGTGAAAAATGCCCTTTGACACGTAAAATTAAAACAAACAAAAAAAAAGCAAAAACAAAAGGAAAACTTAAAAACAAATTTTAATAAAAACTTTGTTTCTAGGTCTAAAATGACACTTTTGGGACTGGGCCTGATATTTCAAACATGAAATTTCAACAAAACTGCATAATTGTTTACTAAAAAATATTCAGAGCAAATTTGACACGTTTTGGTGTGGTGGTGGTAGTTATATGGGGTATAGGATACCGTCTATGATTATATAAATTCATAAAAAAGTTTAGATCTTAAATAACCATGCTTCAGATTATAGAGACTGGGTCTGAGTATGTTTTCATCATGGCAAAAACACAAAACTACTCAAAGAAAATATTGTCAAACATTAAATAAAATTTAACTGAAAAATGGTTCATTGAAAAGAATCAAAAAATTCCATTGTTTACTTTTTTGATCCATTTTTTTTTCTTCTTTTGACACAATTCAATGCATGGGCTATGAAATTTAAAAAAATATATTAAATGAGACTCTATTATAATTCTAAAATAAAATATAAAATCAGCAGATGCATTTGGAAATTCTATCCACATATTGTCAAACATCTTGCTACTCTCAATAACTTTCATCATGTTGCATTCCCATATGCTTCAGGAGCATTGCACTGGAAAGTTTTTTGATTGAATAGAATTGATTTTCCATTTTCACTTGTTCTTAATAAGACACCCAAACACTAAAATTAGTTTGGTCAAATAAATAAACATTCAGAGACAGCATCTAACCCCTATTCATAGGGTTTTTCTGAATTGATCTACGAAAATTTATTGAAATCATTTTTATGGCACAAGCGAAGCTTTTTGTTTTTACTATCTTTGATGTCTGTTACAGGACTGCCATAATGGAGATTAAATAGGTAAGTCTAATATTGATTTACTATTTTTAATATTTTATATTATTATACTTATTGAGATTGTGGCCTCCCAATTTCAACATTTCCTAAACATGCAAATATGAGGCTTTTGAACAAACCAATGGCATAACTCGACAAACAACGAAAATAAAAACACTGTGATGTAGTCAAAAATAATTTTTAAAAATATTTTGGCCAAATTAATAATAAGGCAATCAAAAGGTTACAAATTAATAAATATATATATATATAGCGTAGGCTCGAAATCACTTTACGCTATTCCTATAAAAACCTTAAATTCTTTAATTGTAACTAGCCTGATGATAGGAGCAGCATGACTCCTGAAACG